>WNWK01000495.1:152500-447500 GCA_009830355.1 Cherax destructor
GAGGGGAGTGAAGGAAGGAGGGAAGAGGGGAGTGAAGGAAGGAGGGGAGGGGAGTAAGAGGAGGGAGGGGGAACTGGTATTTTTCAACACAATATCTCATGTCAAAAAACTAATATACTTAAAACGATATTTGACCCCTACTGAATTTATGAATTTTTGCGAATGATTTATAAGCATTTTTAATGTTTAAATTCCAATAGTATATTATTATTATTACTATTATTTTATAATAATTATTATTAATTTATTATTATTTTATAATAATTATTATTATTAATTTACTATTATTTTATAATTATTATTATTAATTTACTATTATTTTATAATAATTATTATTATTAATTTACTATTATTTTATAATAATTATTATTATTAATTTACTATTATTTTATAATAATTATTATTATTAATTTACTATTATAATTATTTTATAATTATTATTTTACAATTATTTTATAATTATTATTTTACAATTATTTTATAATTATTATTTTACAATTATTATTTTACAATTACTTTATAATTATTATTTTACAATTATTTTATAATTATTATTTTACAATTATTTTATAATTATCATTTTACAATTATTTTATAATTATTATTTTACATTTTTATTATTATTATTATTATTATTATTATTATTATTATTATTATTATTATTATTATCAAGGGGTGGGTCTTAACTTCCTCTGGAATGGTAGATAATCTGGTTTAATCCAAGGAAGAGGACATTTGTAACTCCTGGGATGAAGAGCCCTGCACTAACACAGTACACCCTCCCTCCTTCAAGGTGGCACTGGTGCATACCTTTGATGGGTCTCCAGAGTGTTTCCTCTCCCAGCTCCTGGGCCAGGCGCAAATGTGACCGCTAACAACAACAACAGCTCGCTTGATCAGACAGTCAGACAGGGAAGCCTGGGGCCCTCAGGCCAGGGTAAGAACCCTGAGGAAGAGTCACAGGTATATCCCAGGAGGCTTGACTTGTCTGGCCACACAGCCAGGCTGGTGTTGATCGCTTCT
Organism: Cherax destructor; assembly: GCA_009830355.1. Classification (NCBI taxonomy): domain Eukaryota; kingdom Metazoa; phylum Arthropoda; class Malacostraca; order Decapoda; family Parastacidae; genus Cherax; species Cherax destructor. Next base: position 153,524 of record WNWK01000495.1, read on the forward strand.
GTCTGCAGTGTTTGTTGTCAGTGTAGTTATGCCCTCGTTACAGGCAGTCCCCCGGTGTATTTACCTTGCTGAGCTCCAGCTCTTGGGTCGCCTCATAACACCATCCCCCCCCCCCTCTCTCTCTTCACCTCTCTCTTAGCTGACAGTTTTATTTCCTCGTAATCCCGTCCATAGTTCTAGTCTTTACCCGGTGACGCAAAGTAACACTGACAGTAACGTAACAGTGACGGAATAAAATAACAGTGGCGCAGTAACGTAACAGTTACGCAGTAAAGTAAGGGCCTATGCTTGTTAAACAAGTAGTTTGCAAGTCAAGTGCAGCTCAGCTGGGAATGTTGCACCAGCATCAACTATGAACACCACAGTTAGTTTGCATATATCACACATGAACCTCTTCTTATAATATTATACCATGTTTGGCCAAGTTTCATAACGCTAAAAATAGAGAGATACATCACAAGTAGTAGTAGTGACAGTAGTAGTAACAGTAGTGGTAGTAGTAGTAACAGTAGTGGAAGTAATAGTAATGACAGTGGTAGTAGTAGTAATAGTAACAGTAGTGGTAGTAGTTGTAGTAACAGTAGTGGTAGTAGTAACAGTAGGTGGTAGTAGTAGTAGTAACAGTAGTGGTAGCAGTAATAGTAGTGGTAGAGGTATTGTAGTAGTGCAGTCTTTAGCATTCAGGAACGTAAACAAAGAATCTGTCAGAACACAGGAGGCAGGTAAAGTTCATCATGGAGTATGCAGCCTCAACGTGGAACCTCGGCATAACATAGCACGTGCAATAACTAGAAATAATAACAATAATAATAATAATAATCTTTAATTATAAGTTCCAAAGTTTAGCAACGAGTCTTGTTCATGATCTGAGAGGAGTGATCTTTGAGTAGACCTGAGGAGTCGAACCTGACCACCTAAGATGCTGTTGTAGCATCCTAGGTGGGGATGGAGGGAGGGGTGGTGGAGGGTGATGTGATGGAGGGAGCTGTGATGGAGGGAGCTGTGATGGAGGAAGGTGTGGTGGAGGGAGCTGTGATGGAGGGAGGGGTGGGGGGATACGTTAAGAATATCTGAAGAATGCTTTCAGTGGTCAGCGCCCCCGCGGCGCGGCCCTAGACCAGGCCTTCTGGTGCATGAAGACCTGATCAACTAGGCTGATACTGTTGGCCGCACACAGTCCAACATACAAGCAAAAGCCCGGCTAGTCAGAAACTGATTTGAGAAATTTGTCTAGGTTTCCTCTTGGAGGGAGGGAGGGCGTTGAAGAGTCGAGGACCTCTGACACTCAACGAGTTCTCTCTTAGTGTACTCGTCGCGCCCCTGCTTTTTATTAAAGGTATTTTGCAGTCTGCTAAGTCTCTTGTTGTCATACGACGGGAAATCAGTGTTAAGGTTTGGAACCAATCCCTTCAGGATTTTCCAGGAGTAAATCATAATATACTCTTATCGTCTACGTTCCAGAGAATACGGTATAAGGAACTCCATGCGTCCTCAGTAGTGCAGATGCTTAATTCAATGTATACAGGCAGTGACAATTCTCTGTACGTTTTCTTTACAGGAACCGTTAGTATACTGCAGTACTGTAGCCTGAAGAGATAAAGTGACTTGAAGAGTAATGAGAGAACCTTCTAAACAAGGCATGTCAACCCAGTGATGATGCTCTCTAAGTCACTTGTTCTCTCTAAGATAGAATACTGCTGTACACTAACAGCCACATTAAAGGCAGGCAAAATTGCTAATCTTGAGAATGTACAGAGACCCTTCACTGCATGTATAATTACAGTCAAACACCTTAATTACTGGGAACGTTTGAAGTCCCTTGACCTGTACTCCTTGGAATGCCCGCCACTGCCTTCTAATTGACACTAAAAATCCTTAAGTTTCCATGTACAGATTTGCATTCGTGAGGCTTTATGCGCCTCGTACCCTTCCTGACACTTTAAATCATAACATTAACTTTTCTTCACTGAACTAAGGCAATTTCTGGATGAAAGAGCTTGCCGGACCTCCCTCCATCCTCACACCTCCCTCCATCTTCACCACACCTGTGATGGGGATGGAGGAATGTGTTGTAGGGATACCTGAAGATGATGTCGAGGGTCACCGCCCCAGTGGCTCATTCCCAGACCTGACTGTCCACACCTCACAGTTGCCTGATTAACCAGCCTCTTGGTGCTAGACGCCAGTGGCTTCTTCAATCCAGTACAGAGGAAAATGGAGTACTGATTACCTCATTCTCCTCATTTTTCACCTTTCTTCTCTGTATTGGACTGAAGAAGACACTGGCTGACGAAACGTTTCCTCAGTAAAGATATACAAATGTTACACAAGTGTCTCATTCTTCAACTTGTGAGTTTTCTTAATCATTACGTCACATAGACACCCGCTGTCCATCACATGTACCGTCACATAGACACCCGCTGTCCATCACATGTACCGTCACATAGACACCCGCTGTCCATCACATGTACCATCACATAGACACCCGCTGTCCATCACATGCACCGTCACATAGACACCCGCTGTCCATCACATGTACCATCACATAGACACCCGCTGTCCATCACATGTACCATCACATAGACACCCGCTGTCCATCACATGTACCATCACATAGACACCCGCTGTCCATCACATGTACCGTCACATAGACACCCGCTGTCCACATGCACCGTCACATAGACACCCGCTGTCCATCACATGTACCATCACATAGACACCCGCTGTCCATCACATGCACCGTCACATAGACACCCGCTGTCCATCACATGACCGTCACATAGACACCCGCTGTCCATCACATGCCAGTCACATAGACACCCGCTGTCCATCACATGCACCGTCACATAGACACCCGCTGTCCATCACATGCACCATCACATAGACACCCGCTGTCCATCACATGCACCGTCACATAGACACCCGCTGTCCATCACATGACCGTCACATAGACACCCGCTGTCCACATGCACCGTCACATAGACACCCGCTGTCCACATGACCATCACATAGACACCGCTGTCCATCACATGTACCATCACATAGACACCCGCTGTCCATCACATGTACCATCACATAGACACCCGCTGTCCATCACATGACCTCACATAGACACCCGCTGTCCATCATCACTGTCACATAGACACCCGCTGTCCATCACATGCACCGTCACATAGACACCGCTGTCCATCACATGCACCGTCACATAGACACCCGCTGTCCATCACATGTACCATCACATAGACACCCGCTGTCCATCACATGTACCATCACATAGACACCCGCTGTCCACATGCACCGTCACATAGACACCCGCTGTCCATCACATGCCATCACATAGACACCCGCTGTCCATCACATGACCTCATAGACACCGCTGTCATCATGCATCACATAGACACCGCTGTCCATCACATGCACCGTCACATAGACACCGCTGTCCATCACATGTACCATCACATAGACACCCGCTGTCCATCACATGTACCATCACATAGACACCCGCTGTCCATCACATGTAACATCACATAGACACCGCTGTCCATCACATGTACCATCACATAGACACCCGCTGTCCATCACATGCACGTCACATAGACACCCGCTGTCCATCACATGTACCATCACATAGACACCGCTGTCCATCACATGTACCATCACATAGACACCCGCTGTCCATCACATGTACCATCACATAGACACCCGCTGTCCATCACATGTACCATCACATAGACACCCGCTGTCCATCACATGCACCGTCACATAGACACCCGCTGTCCATCACATGCACCGTCACATAGACACCCGCTGTCCATCACATGCACCGTCACATAGACACCCGCTGTCCATCACATGTACCGTCACATAGACACCGCTGTCCATCACATGCACCGTCACATAGACACCGCTGTCCATCACATGCACCGTCACATAGACACCCGCTGTCCATCACATGCACCGTCACATAGACACCCGCTGTCCATCACATGCACCGTCACATAGACACCGCTGTCATTCACATGTACCATCACATAGACACCCGCTGTCCATCACATGTACCATCACATAGACACCCGCTGTCCATCACATGCACCGTCACATAGACACCCGCTGTCCATCACATGCACCGTCACATATACACCCGCTGTCCATCACATGTACCGTCACATAGACACCCGCTGTCCATCACATGTACCATCACATAGACACCGCTGTCCATCACATGTACCGTCACATAGACACCCGCTGTCCACATGCACCGTCACATAGACACCCGCTGTCCATCACATGTACCATCACATAGACACCCGCTGTCCATCACATACACCACAGCCTGGCTGATGAGGAAATGACCTGTGTAATTTATCAAGTGTTCTTTTGAAGACAGTCAGAGAGCTGTTGATAATTATGTAATGTATGAAGGGAGGCTGGTGAAAAGTCTTGTTCTCTCAACTCTTTTTGTCTCTTAGTGTACTCAGTTCTTCTCAGCTTTTCATTGATGGTGTTGCGCACCTTAGACTCAGCTTCGTGCTTTCATAAGGTGTAATTACCCTGTGCGGATTTGGGATAAAATCCCTTCACAATTTTCCATGTGTACATTATAACGCACCTTTCTCGCATACGTTCCATGGAGTACAATTCGAGGAGCTTCAGGCATTCCCTTTAATTTAGGTGCTTGACTTAACTCATACGGGCATTGAAGACTCTGTACGTTCTCCAGATCTATAATTTCGGCTGTTAGTGGACATTATTCTAGTCTAGAGAGAACAAGTACATTGAAGATATCATCAACAGCTTGATATCTCTTATCTTGTAGATTCTAGTTATCCAGCCTATCATGTTCTTTGTGGCTGTGGTAGTAACGCGAATGTGATTCTTTAATGTGAGATCTAAGGGAAGTGTGTAGGGAGCTGCTGTATTTGTGATATAGAGAAAGTTGTGATGGAGATGGAGGAGGTGTGGTGGAGATTGAAGGAGGTGTGGTGGAGATTGAAGGAGGTGTGGTGGGGATTGAGGGAAGTGTGTTGGAGTTGACAGGGAGAAAACCACCGTATATATATATAGCACAAGATGAACGTGCTGATGCCGCAGGGCCTGTTAGTGGTGGAGAAGTGGTGTTGGAGTTGTGGAGGAGGAGGAGGAGGAGTGGTTTGGAAGGTGGAGAGGAGGGGTGGGAAGGACGGTGCTGTAATGGCAGAGGATGGAAGTAGAAGATAGAGAGGTATGAAGAGAGGGAGAGATATAACAAGAAGATAGGAAGGGAGAGGTATAGGGAGAAGATAGTGGGAGGGAGAGAGAGAGGCTGGAAGGGAGGGAGTGGGAAGGAGGGAGGGAGGGAGTAAGGGATGTAAAAGTTTTGATCCATCAAATTACTGCTGGAAGGAAGATAAGTGGCTGGCTGTAGTCGGAAGGATCCATAAACACTTTTCTCACATGTAAAATCCAGGGCAACAAAGAACACCTCTATTATGGTGGCCTTGATTAATTAATATAAACGGAACTTATACTGCTGACAACAATGACATGAGGGAAATACTGAAGTCACAAGTTAACTGAGTCATTAATCAAACTGAGACTCAAAAGTCTGTCAACATCTCCATAATTGATGGCATATCCATGCACTCTGCCGCAGGTCCAGACTCCTGGAACTCCATATTCACCAAGAATTAAAAAAAAAAAACACTTGAATATCACATAGAGATGAAGTCTGTTCACAGGAGTCATCCCACAATCATTATAAACCTCAGATGTAGTTCCCACTCCACAAAAGTGGCAGAAAAACATCACTGATAGTGCCGATGTCCCACGTTATCAAAGTCTTAAAAAAATGAGAATCAAGATTTTAAGGGGAAACTACAGAGCATCATCCTTTGCAGACATTACTAGCAATTGTATGAGAGTGACAGCCATCGAGAACACAACAAACCTATAAGCTGATATAAACAAACTCTTCCAGGAGACAACACTGTGATGTTCACTGACGATAAATTTCAGGTAATAATCCCGGAAGAGATTATAAAACAAACTCAAATAACTCAACAGGGCTGAAGATTCATCAGTTTAACCTCAAATTCGGTATTTCTTAATGAAGAAATTGGAATATTAAGTTGCCATGTGATAAGTTGTAATTCTATTTCTGACTTGCTTCAAATTTTACCTAGTATTTACATGCTTCAGAAAGTTTTAGCGCACTCTGCACTTCTGCTGTCACGTGCATCAAGGTTCAAGGGGCTGGGGTTATGCACTACGGGGACACCTTCCTCGCACAACCACTGAAATACACTTACATTATTTCTGTGGACTGGAGGTGACCCCAGCCTTTGTAAGTTTTGAGTTATTCATCACTTCAGCAAACATTTGCTATTCTTGTCTTTGATTTTGCTTATTTATTAGTTTTGACAAAATACAAATGTGTATGTGGCTGCTCGCTTCATCGTATTGTTATGTTCGTTACTGTAGTTAGTTCAGCCATGTAAGACGAGAGGTTCAGCCAAGGTCTGGGACAGTACTGGTACAGCTAAAACATGAATCAGGGTCTGGGACAGTACTGGTACAGCTAAAACATGAATCACTGTTTACCCACCACACAGCAGTTCTGTCATGTCTTTTACTCTCCTCATTTCTTAATCTTTCGTAACTTGTTCTAACGTCACTGCTTTCTTGTGCATCCATCTTATTACCATTGTGGAACCTCGGTCTTGTTATAATCTTAATTTTCTGTTACCAAGAATGTAATATGAAGGAAAGACAGCTAAATACGGGTATTTTTAAATGCCTGTGTTAACAGTGTTGTGTTAACTTCTTGTGTGTTTGTTGAGCAGTACATGGCCGGCGCGGTGGACATCTTTCATAACATTTGATGTTATGTGGCAGTTGTTTAACTTTGATAACCAGGTAACCTACAGGAAGCGATGGACGACTTCGGAAGTAGTGGGGGTCTCTGTGCTATCGTCTCCGAGGGGCAAGTGTTGTGTCTTCTGAAGCTGCTGCAGGTGTTGAACCTGCAGGTGTTGAACCTGCTAAATAGTATTTGAAAGATGAAAAGTCGGATTTGATTTAAAAATTATTAGTTGATCCTAGGAGCAGAGATGCCTGTGAGAGCTCCCTGCCCCTACCTCCTCTTATCACTGATGCTCCTGACAGGTTGTATACCCTTCATAAAGTGCTGTGACGGCGGCCAGATCCCTCGTTGGTGTGTTGCGTAGGACGAGAGGGAGGCAAAACAAGAGAGGATGTTGGAGGAGAGGTGGGAGGATGTGAGGTAAGGGGAAAGAGAAGAGGTGGGGCAGAGAAGGAGAAAGGAGAAGGAGGAAAGAGAGATGATAATGAGGAGTAGTGTTGAGATCTCTGTTAAGATAAATGACTAAGGAGAGGAAGGTCGATGATTGGTTGTTGAGAACACTTGGAGTGTATGAGCCTCCATTGAACCTTCTCACTTGAACCTCCCCCCTCCCCTTTCTCTTCCTCCTCCTCCTCCTCCTCATCCTAATCCTGCCTCACCATCCCGTTCTTCCCCATTCTGTCTTTCTTCTCTACCTTCCTTAGCTTTACAACCATTCTCAATGTGGTGCGTCAAACTCTCTCTCATGAACCATTCATGTGATGTGCTGTGTATGTCTCTCTGGCATTATTGTTATTATAATGATTATTTTCAAGTGTGTGTGTGTGTGTGTGTGTGTGTGTGTGTGTGCGTGTGTGTGTGTGTGTGTGTGTGGGTATCTGGGCATGTGCGCGAAGAATCATTCATGGCATACAACGCTGAATGACCTTCTGGTCGGAGCCCTCTGTAAATTTTATCACTTCCAACCCTGGCACTCTCACCATCCCTGGCACTCACCATCCCTGGCACTCTCATCATCCCTGGCACGCACTTACCATCCCTAGCACTCACCATCCCTGGCACTCACCATCCCTGGCAATCACCATCCCTGGCACTCACCATCCCTGGCACTCTCACCATCCCTGACACTCTCATCATCCCTGGCACTCACCATCCCTGGCATTCACCATCTCTGGCACTCATCATCCCTGGCACTCATCATCCCTGGCACTCACCATCCCTGGCACTCACCGTGGCACTGTGGGGTGCTCTACGCTGAGCATGGGACGGAGAACCATCACCTCGAGATGTGCCACTAAAATCTCTGATAAAATACTTTTTTCACAGCGATCTATATTTTTCCGTAAGATTGGGTGGGGGAGGGAGGGAAAAGAGGTGGGGGAGGGAGGGGGAAGGATGAGAGATGGAAGATGGGCTGGGGAGGGGATCTTGCCCTTTAACTTTGATTTCCCCATCCTTTTGAGACACGCACACACACACGCGCACACACAAACGCACACACACACACGCACACACACACGCACACACACACACACACACACACACACACACACACACACACACACACACACACACACATACATACATACACACACACACGCACACACACTCAACCTCATGATGGACGTGAGTCGTTGCTTTGTTTACATAATTCATCGTGTTATTTGGTTGATAACAGTGTCCTCGATAGGTTCCTCAAGTCAGTTCCTGATTAGACTGGCTGTGATGCATGCGTTGAGCTTCATTCTACCAACACCAAGAGTCTGATTAATCAGGCTATTAACGAGGAGAACCTGTCTGGGATCGGGTCGCAGGGGCGGTGATGCCTGAAACCTCCCTTTATACTGAGTTATGTCTTAAGAGTACTTATTGCACTCTTCCTTTTAAATGGGGGTATTTTGCAAAGTTTGTAATATCTGCTTTCGTAGGGAGTGATTACAATGTGAAGATTTGGGACCATTCTCTCCAGAATTTTCCAGGTGTAAATTATGATGCATCGTTCTCGCCTACGTTTCAAGAAGTACCTTCGAATGATTCAAGCTTTCCCAATAATTTAAGTGCCTGAATTGAAACAGACAGTGCAGATTCTTTGTACATTTTCCAGATCTGCAGTTCTGCCTGTCTTCAAAGGGACTATTATTGTACAGCAATTTTCCAGCCTAGAGAGAACAAGTGACTTAATAATAGAGATTTGCTGTATCCTCAGTCTGAAAAAGCTTATATGGCACTGTGATTGATCCATCTGTTTACATCAGATATGAGAATGAGAAAGAGAATAGAGGCGAGAGTTTTGGGGCATCGGGCCTCCAGCAGCAACAGCCTGGTTAACCAGGCAAGCACCAGACGAGCCTGGCCCATGACCGGGCTCAGAGAATAGAGAAGGCATTAACAAAGTCTGTGTAAACAACATCTGCATTTTGTTTGTCGTCCAGTGCATGCAGAACCATGTTATAGTGGTGCAGTAGTTGCGAGAGGCAGGAGCGACCTGCTCTAAACCCGTGCTGCCCTGAGATGCGCAAGTGTTGTGAATCCATGTGTTGAGCACTCGCTCTTCTGAAAAGTATTTAAAATATTTTTGATAATGTTTGATGTCAGTGGTATCGGTCTGTAGTGTTTTGTGGCTGATTTATTGTCACCTTTAAGGAATGGGATTATATCAGTGGTTTTGAATGACTTGTGAAAGGACTTACCTGTCCAGATCTCATCTCCCATCTCAGTAGGATATTGAAGTCATGTCATATTATTTTTTTAACAGTTCTTGATAAATTTGGAGTTCCAGGACCCTGGGCCTGGGGAAGAGTGCACGGTCATGCTATCAATGGCTTCTTCAAAGCCGAGTGGAGATGTCGCCAGAATTTTCAGTCTTATTCATGAGAAATTCATATTGAATTTCACTCACATTTTTTGTTGTCATCAATGTAAGTTCCATCTCCTGTAAGAAAGGTCTCGATATTAGTTGTGTTTTTTCCTGCATTTTGTATATAAGAAAAAAGTATTTCATTAATGTTATTTTCTCCTTTCTCTCCTGGACCCTGTGTGATGCGTTCAGTTTGAGTTCAGTGTTTTTCATTTCTCTAACCAGTGTTTCTTTCGTTCTTCAGAAAGTCTGCAGCCTTAGAGAGGTTTCCTGAGTCTGTCTTTTCCTGTAGAGGGGACGCCTTTCACTCTCTCTCACATGCATCTACTCTTATTTTCTCTTAATAGTAACGTGTCTGGAGTATATTTCAAGTCCCATTTAAGTCATCCTCTTTGGAACATGGTTCAGATCCATGTTAGTGGTAGTATTATTTCCATGTTAGTGGTAGTATTATTTTCCCATATTTCATATTTCGGTAAGGTCATGTTTACCTGATCTCACTTAATGTATTTATTGTCGAAGTTGAGTTTGTGTAATCCACTCAAGACGGTACTGGTGTGTGTGTGTATGTGTGTGTGTGTGTGGTAATGCCTGCCAGTGTGTTAGTGATGCCTTGTAGTATGTTGGTGATGCTCTCCTCTGTTGGTGATGCCTTCCAGTGTGGTGGTGATGCCTTCCAGTGTGTCGGTGATGCCTTCCAGTGTATTGGTGGTGTACCTCTGAACTTAATATAGGCTCTAGTTAGTTGTATTCAACACCGTTATGTTCAGTACTTGATCCTCATTTGTGAATGTAAGGTCAAGGGTATCTCCTAGTTTGGTGGGTTCCACTATTTACGTCCTTAAAGTGAATTTATCAGTCTTAATAGTTGGTTTGTGTCTCCTGAGATTTTTCTCTATTGCAACTTTGCTACATTCTTCCATTGCAAATGTCTGAAATCGAAATCACGAAAGAACAGAATGCCTAGGACCAGATTTGAATGATTTTTTAGACAGTATTTGATTTTCAGTTTTCGCTGCAGGACCCCATCGCCGGTGAGAAAACACTTAACTATACAGAAACTCTGTCAGAATTTAACGTAACACTTGCTGAGTGAACAGTTCCACGAGTCACAAGGGTTGATCAGCGCGATAAGTCAACTGTTAAGGGAAATCCTGTTAAGGGAAATCGACCCACGTCAAGCTGCCTCTCTTTGCCAGTTACCACTGAATTAAATAATCTGTTCTTTTAATAGCCTGTTAATTCTGTACGTGTTTTAATAGCCGCTATCAGCACAAAATGGAATAGTTAGGGGAAAAAAGCCTCTTGTTGCTTTTGAATAATTCTACAATTCTTTGAAGACATGTTCTTGAAGACATGTTCTTGAAGACATGTTCTTGAAGACATGTTCTTGAAGAGACAGTCAGTCTCCTGACTGATGTTTCCTTTTAGGAGTATGACTCGATCCTGATGAAGGGCTCGTGATCCAGGAAATTGGAGGCACGCTCCCTGTCATAGTATCAAGTTCGATCACCTCCCTCTCCGAAAGAGTTTTGTGATCCCCTCATTCCCCGTGTGGGTTGTGAGCCGCCGTCAGCAACAGCCTGGTTGAACGGACAATCGACAGAAAAGCCTGACTCCAGGCTAGGCTGAGTAAGAAATTCTCGATACCTGTAACAGGTATATCACAGGCGTATAATAAAAATCCTTACTAATGGCCATTGGAAGAAATTCTTGAAAATTCCCTTCATAGCTTGAATGGGGTCGTTCCTTTGATTCAATTTATGGTTGGAATTGGGGAAAGCGAAGCCTTCCATTCTGGGACTTTCTCATTCATAGGCGAGACCAAGATTTTTAAATGTAATGTATGTACATAGAAAGTCTAATTTATCATGTTTATACACAAGTGGAACCGTCAGAGGGTCGAGACGAGTGTTTATACACAGGTGGAACCGTCAGAGGGTCAAGACGAGTGTTTATACACAGGTGGAACCGTCAGAGGGTCAAGACGAGTGTTTATACACAGGTGGAACCGTCAGAGGGGCAAGACGAGTGTTTATACACAGGTGGAACCGTCAGAGGGTCAAGACGAGTGTTTATACACAGGTGGAACCGTCAGAGGGTCAAGACGAGTGTTTATACACAGGTGGAACCGTCAGAGGGTCAAGACGAGTGTTTATACACAGGTGGAACCGTCAGAGGGTCTAGACGATTGTTTATACACAAGTGGAACCGTCAGAGGGTCGAGACGAGTGTTTATACACAGGTGGAACCGTCAGAGGGTCAAGACGAGTGTTTATACACAGGTGGAACCGTCAGAGGGTCGAGACGAGTGTTTATACACAGGTGGAACCGTCAGAGGGTCAAGACGAGTGTTTATACACAGGTGGAACCGTCAGAGGGTCAAGACGAGTGTTTATACACAGGTGGAACCGTCAGAGGGGCAAGACGAGTGTTTATACACAGGTGGAACCGTCAGAGGGTCAAGACGAGTGTTTATACACAGGTGGAACCGTCAGAGGGTCAAGACGAGTGTTTATACACAGGTGGAACCGTCAGAGGGTCAAGACGAGTGTTTATACACAGGTGGAACCGTCAGAGGGTCAAGACGAGTGTTTATACACAGGTGGAACCGTCAGAGGGTCAAGACGAGTGTTTATACACAGGTGGAACCGTCAGAGGGTCAAGACGAGTGTTTATACACAGGTGGAACCGTCAGAGGGTCAAGACGAGTGTTTATACACAGGTGGAACCGTCAGAGGGTCAAGACGAGTGTTTATACACAGGTGGAACCGTCAGAGGGTCAAGACGAGTGTTTATACACAGGTGGAACCGTCAGGGGGGCAAGACGAGTGTTTATACACAGGTGGAACCGTCAGAGGGTCAAGACGAGTGTTTATACACAGGTGGAACCGTCAGAGGGGCAAGACGAGTGTTTATACACAGGTGGAACCGTCAGAGGGTCAAGACGAGTGTTTATACACAGGTGGAACCGTCAGAGGGTCAAGACGAGTGTTTATACACAGGTGGAACCGTCAGAGGGTCAAGACGAGTGTTTATACACAGGTGGAACCGTCAGAGGGGCAAGACGAGTGTTTATACACAGGTGGAACCGTCAGAGGGTCAAGACGAGTGTTTATACACAGGTGGAACCGTCAGAGGGTCAAGACGAGTGTTTATACACAGGTGGAACCGTCAGAGGGTCAAGACGAGTGTTTATACACAGGTGGAACCGTCAGAGGGTCAAGACGAGTGTTTATACACAGGTGGAACCGTCAGAGGGTCAAGACGAGTGTTTATACACAGGTGGAACCGTCAGAGGGTCAAGACGAGTGTTTATACACATGTGGAACCGTCAGAGGGGCAAGACGAGTGTTTATACACAGGTGGAACCGTCAGAGGGGCAAGACGAGTGTTTATACACAGGTGGAACCGTCAGAGGGTCAAGACGAGTGTTTATACACAGGTGGAACCGTCAGAGGGGCAAGACGAGTGTTTATACACAGGTGGAACCGTCAGAGGGCAAGACGAGTGTTTATACACAGGTGGAACCGTCAGAGGGGCAAGACGAGTGTTTATACACAGGTGGAACCGTCAGAGGGGCAAGACGAGTGTTTATACACAGGTGGAACCGTCAGAGGGTCAAGACGAGTGTTTATACACAGGTGGAACCGTCAGAGGGGCAAGACGAGTGTTTATACACAGGTGGAACCGTCAGAGGGTCAAGACGAGTGTTTATACCTGAGTGTTATCGAGGGATTTCTGAGCTTACAGCTGTTACAGTTGTGTGATGGTGCGCTGGACACATGTGTCTGATGCAGCTTCACCTCTGTAATACCAGCGACTCTCCGCTGATACAGCTTAACCTGAAGTTAAAAAATGCTTGTTTGCTAGCAACCCAAAGTTGAATATAACCTTTGAGGGGGATGTGATGGGGATGCCTGGAAGTGTTGGTGATGCCTGGAAGTGTTGGTGATGACGACTAGTGTGTTGTAGGCACCTAGGAGTGTGTTGGTGATGACGAGTAGTGTGTTGTAGGCACCTAGGAGTGTGTTGGTGATTCCTTCCAGCATGTTGGTGTTGCCTGTGAGGGTATGGTGCGTCAGTGCCCGGGAATGAAGAGAGGGGTGGGGGAGCACTGAATGCTGGCACTGGGGACCACGGTTGGTTGGCACTTATCAGAGGTGTGTTGTCAGTGCCACTGTCATGTTATCGTTCAGGTACGATGGTGCCACCTCCCCGATGCTCACTGCCACATATTTTCTCTGCTATATGTAAATGTTAGATTTTATTTTTATTATTATTATTATTAATTATTATTATTATTATTATTAATTATTATTATTATTATTATTATTATTATTATTATTATTAGTAGTAGTAGTAGTAGTATTAGTAGTAGTAGTAGTAGTAGTAGTAGTAGTAGTAGAGCAGTGAGTAGTAGTAGTAGTAGTAGCCCCCCCCCCCCCCCCCCAGAGAGGGTGGGAGCACTGAATGCTGGCACTGGGGACACGGTTGGTTGGCACTATCAGAGGTGTGTTGTCAGTGCACTGTCATGTTATCGTTCAGGTAGATGGTGCCACCCGTGCTCACTGCCACATATTTTCCTGCATATGTAAAGTTAGATTTTATTTTATATTATATTATTAATTATTATTATTATTATTATTAATTATTATTATTATTATTATTATTATTATTATTAGTAGTAGTAGTAGTAGTAGTAGTAGTATTAGTAGTAGTAGTAGTAGTAGCAGTAGTAGTAGTAGTAGCAGTAGTAGTAGTATTGTTAAATATTCCTGATAATTAAATTACTACATATCTACGATAACGTCATATTGTTCCACGAGATTATAAGTATTATCATTGCGATACATAGACGATAACGCGATATTAATTAAATAATAATAGGATCAGCTCACGGTTAAGTGAAGGATCCAACATCTTGGTGTGGGAATCTTGAAGACTCCTCAACTGATGGCGATGCCAAAATAAGTAGGAAAGTCGCCTCAGTAGACGATATATATAAAATTACAATCACTTGTAAACACAGTCTTCTATTAAGAAAAAAAATAACATAATGTTCAATGGTGAGGAATTACAGTTGCTTAAAAATGAAGAACACAACGAGCATAGAACGTAAGAAACAGATAAAAGACTTGTAAATAATAATATCTGATGTTAGAGAACACAGTGAAGTAACTGCAGAAAAGGTCAGAAAAATGACAGGGTGGATCATGGTTTTGGAGGGTAGCGAAAGAGGATATTGATACACAAGAGGCCTAGGAACTAGGTGGGTTAACAGGAGTACATCTGGATTTATATCTACAGTTGACTTATGTGTTACAGTATCATCATCGGAGTTACAACTCTGATAGTGTTGAGATGACTCGTGATCTCGCGTCTTGAATAATATTGCTCTGTGCTCACAGCTTCCTTCAAGGCAGCACAGATACAATATCGGAGTTGCAAGATATACAGAGTCAGTAAAACATTGAAACTACTGGGAGTACCTCCATGTACTTGCAATGTACTCGCCGGAGCGAAGAAGACACACATAATAATATACACCTGGATGATAATGGAGGAGCTGATTCCTAATGTGTACAACACTGCCATAACAACATAACTGGAGTGAAAGATATGGACGTACAAAATAAACCCAGTGGAAAGCATGGGCACCGTGGGCACCAGAACATTGTAAGAACATCCGGGGTCCAAGACTCTTCACACTGTTACCTGCAACTATCAAAAACATTACCGGACAAGTGTACATATCAAGAGGAAACTGGATCACTTACCTCCGCCAAGTGTCAGATCAACCAGGCTGTGATGGATATGTTGGCCAGTAGGCTAAAAACGGCATCAGCCTGCTTAGCACAGAAGACTAGAACTTGTGTACAAGGAAGACTAACACACTCTACTAGAGTGACAGTGTTGAGGGAGGAGCACACAGTAGAAGCAGAGACAGTACACAGCTTCAGAACCAGGTACGACAGTTGAAGGCAGCCTTCCAGCGGGAAGGCGAAAGACTCTGGCCCGGGTGATCAAGATCACATCTAGTCATCTTAACTAGGCAATTACCGCTTGGTAATTAATCCCCCCTCTCCCTCCCCATAAGCACCCTCTCTCTCTCTCTCTCTCTCTCTCTCTCTCTCTCTCTCTCTCTCTCTCTCTCTCTCTCTCTCCGAGAAGGATTTTTCTCCCCATTACCCTGCTTCTCACGGGGCCATGTTTTATTTAACGTGTAGGCCTATGGGCCTAAGTAAAAGTTTCTAAACTCATAGATTTTCATGATTTTTTATACCCAACTTAAAAAAAATGCTGAAATGTCTTATATGGAAAAAACAGAAAACTTGTATTTATTTTTTATTTCTACGTTTCAGACCTGTGGTTGTGTTTCGTCCCACGGGGCTGTGTTTTATTCCACGGGGCTGTTTTATCCCACGGGGCTGTGTTTGTTTAATCCCACGGAGCTGTTTCATCCCACGGGGCTGTTTCATCCCATGGGGGTGAACAAGTGGCTTGAAGACTTACCATCAGTGACCTGACATCTCTTGTTTTGAAGGTTCTAGTTATCCAGCCTATCATTTTCTTTGCAACTGTGATGGTGACACTTGTGATTCTTGAAGGTGAGATTTTCCTACACAGTCACTTCCAGGTCTACCTGGAGTCTACCTGAAAGGTGTCCCGAGGGTCAACGCCCCCGCAGCCCAGTCCTTGACCAGGTCTCCCGGTGGATTAGGACCTTATCAACCAGGCTGTTACTGCTGGCCGCACGTAGTCCAACGTACGAACCACAGCCCGGCTGGTCAAGTACCGACTTTAGGTGCCTGTCCAGCTGCCTCTTGAAGGCAACCAGGGTCTATTGGTAATTCCCCTTATGCCTAGCGGGAGGCTGTTGAACAGTCTTGGGCCCCGGACACTTATTGGGTGTTCTCTTAGTGTACTAATAACGTCTCTACTTTTCATTGGGCGTATATTGCACCGTCTGTCCAGTCTCTTGCTTTCGTAGGGAATGATTTCTGTTTGCAGATTTGCGACCAGTCCCTCTAGGATGAAAAAATATGTTTAACGCTTCACGATTTTGCGTGTCCCTCACATTAATTAGCTCCTGACCAACCAATCTCTGGCTCGTATGTCGAAATGTGTGCGGCCAGCAGTAACACCCTGGTTGATCAGGCCTTGAACTACCAGGAGGCCTGGTCTAAAACAGGGCCGGGGACACGTCGACCCCAGAAGCATCCTTCAGGTATGGTTCAGTTTTATTCCACCGGGCGGCTGTTTTGACTCATGTGAGGCCAGTTTTATCCCACGGTCTGTGTTTCGTACCATGATGCCGAATTTTGTTCCAGGTGTCCGAGTTTTGCGGCATAGGGCTGTGTTTCGCCCCAGTGGGCGGAGTATTGCCCTAGAGCCGTGTTTCATATCGGAGGACCAAGTTATGCCCCAGACTGCCGAGTTTGTGCCCCAGAGCCGTATTTTGCCCTAGAGGGTTCAGTTTTGCGCTTAAGAGCCGTAGTGTGCACTTACTGGGCCGAGGTTAGACGTTAGAGTTGGCGTAGTTGTACTGTGGTGGGCGCTGGGCGGCGCTGGGCGGCGCGGACGGCAAACTTTCGCTGGGTGCATCAGCTGGGCGGTGGTGGCGAGGATGCTGTGTGTGTGTGTGTGTTCGTGGATCACCATGGCAACGGGTGAGGCTGGGTGGGCTGCTGGGTGGGCTGCTGGGTGGGCTGGAGGTGGAGCAGGCGCGTGTCGACTCCCCGGGAATCGATGCTTGCTTCTGCTGGGTGTTCAGTCCTTGCGGGGCCGCTGCTCCGCCTACCTGCACCGCTGCTTGTAGTCCTCTGCTTGCACGCACCAACGGTAAACACGCATGCACCCCCCTTGTGCCCCCTCCTCCTCCCTTCCCCATCCCCTTTCCCCAGACGACACCAGCGTCGGCGGCGACGCCTTCAGCGGGCGTCGTGCGACGTCGCGGCCCCCTCCCATCCTCCTCCCAGTGCAGTGCCGCGAACCAGTGAATCAATGTACGTGAACCAAGGACGGCAAAGCAACAGTGGAACTTAAAGTCCCTACCAGGCTCGCCCAGAGGTGTGTGACCTGCTCCATAACCTGGTCACCTTTAGACATAACCTGGTCACATTTGGATATGACCAGGTCACCTTTGGACATAACTAGTTCACCTTTGGACATAACCAGTTCACATTTGGACATAACCAGGTCACTTTTGTACCTAACCAGTTCACCTTTGGACCTAACTACTTCATATTTGGACATAACCAGGTCACTTTTGTACTTAACCAGTTCACCTTTGGACCTAACCAGGTCACCTTTAGACCTGAACCAGGTCACCTTTAGACCTAACCAGTTCACTTTCGGACATAACTAGGTCACCTTTGGACATAAACAGGTCACCTTCGGACATAACCAGGTCACCCTGAAAATTTTCGATTTTTTTATTCGCCCATTTCTTCATTTTGAGAGAAAACAGTGATGGTAATTGTTGTGATATGTAAACACGTCCTTGAAGCAGTGCAGGACATAGTGTTTTGTGAGGTGTTATTACCAGTGTCTCTGAAACATGACTGGTGGATCAGGGTGAGTGACTGGTGGGGCAGGGTGAGTGATTGGTGAGTTAGGATGTGACTGGTGGGTCAGGGTGAGTGACTGGTGGGTCAGGGTGGGTGACTGGTTGGTCAGGGTGATGACTGGTGGGTTAGAGTGGGTGAATGGAAGATCAGGGTGGTGACTGGAGGATCAGGGTGGGTAACTGGAAGTTCAGAGTGGGTGACTGGAGGGTCAGGGTGGGTGAGTGAAGGGTCAAGGTGGGTGACTGGTGGGTCAGGGTGAGTGACTGGTGGGTTAGAGTGGGTGACTGGAGGATCAGGGTGGGTGACTGAAGGGTCAGGGTGGGTGACTGGAGGGTCAGGGTGGGTGACTGGAGGGTCAGGGTGGGTGACTGGAGGGTCAGAGTGGGTGACTGAAGGGTGAGGGTGGGAGACTGGTGGGTCAGGGTGGGTGACTGGTGGGTCAGTATTCCGGATGTAGTGACTGCATTATTCATCCATTCTGTCTGTGAGGCTGTTACAGTAAGGTTTCCGCCCTCTCTGTGAGGCTGTTACAGTGAGGTTTCCGCCCTCTCTGTGAGGCTGTTACAGGGAGGTTTCCGCCCTCTCTGTGACGCTGTTACAGTGAGGTTTCCGCCCTCTCTGTGAGGCTGCTACAGTGAGGTTTCCGCCCTCTCTGTGAGGCTGTTACAGGGAGGTTTCCGCCCTCTCTGTGAGGCTGCTACAGGAGGTTTCCGCCCTCTCTGTGAGGCTGTTACAGGGAGGTTTCCGCCCTCTCTGTGAGGCTGATACAGGGAGGTTTCCGCCCTCTCTATGAGGCTGCTACAAGGAGGTTTCCGCCCTCTCTGTGAGGCTGTTACAGGGAGGTTTCCGCCCTCTGTGAGGCTGTTACAAAGAGGTTTCCTCCCTCTGTGAGGCTGTTACAGGGAGGTTTCCGCCCTCTGTGAGGCTGTTACAGGGAGGTTTCCGCCCTCTGTGAGGCTGTTACAGGAAGGTTTCCGCCCTCTGTGAGGCTGTTACAGGGAGGTTTCCGCCCTCTCTGTGAGGCTGTTACAGGGAGGTTTCCGCCCTCTCTGTGAGGCTGTTACAGGGAGGTTTCCGCCCTCTCTGTGAGGCTGATACAGTGAGGTTTCCGCCCTCTCTGTGAGGCTGTTACAGGGAGGTTTCCGCCCTCTCTGTGAGGCTGATACAGGAGGTTTCCTCCTCTCTGTGAGGCTGCTACAGGAGGTTTCCGCCTCTCTGTGAGGCTGTTACAGGAGGTTTCCGCCCTCTCTGTGAGGCTGTTACAGGGAGGTTTCCGCCCTCTCTGTGAGGCTGTTACAGGGAGGTTTCCGCCCTCTCTGTGAGGCTGCTACAGTGAGGTTTCCGCCATCTCTGTGAGGCTGTTACAGGGAGGTTTCCGCCCTCTCTGTGAGGCTGATACAGGGAGGTTTCCGCCCTCTCTGTGAGGCTGCTATAGGGAGGTTTCCGCCCTCTCTGTGAGGCTGTTACAGGGAGGTTTCCGCCCTCTGTGAGGCTGTTACAGGGAGGTTTCCGCCTCTCTGTGAGGCTGTTACAGGGAGGTTTCCGCCCTCTGTGAGGCTGTTACAGGGAGGTTTCCGCCCTCTCTGTGAGGCTGTTACAGGGAGGTTTCCGCCCTCTGTGAGGCTTTTACAGAGAGGTTTCCGCCCTCTGTGAGGCTGTTACAGGGAGGTTTCCGCCCTCTCTGTGAGGCTGTTACAGGGAGGTTTCCGCCCTCTCTGTGAGACTTTTATAGGGAGGTTTCCGCTCTTTCTGTGAGACTGTTATAGGGAGGTTTCCGCTCTCTGTGAGGCTGTTACAGGGAGGTTTCAGCCTTCTCTGAGGCTGTTACAGGTAGGTTTCCGCCCTTTCTGTGAGACTTTTATAGGGAGGTTTCCGTCCTGTCTGTGAGGCTGTTACAGGGAGGTTTCCGTCCTGTCTGTGAGGTTGTTACAGGGAGGTTTCCACCCTGTCTGTGAGGCTGTTACAGGGAGGTTTCCGCCCTCTCTGTGAGGCTGTTACAGTGAGGTTTCCGCCCTCTCTGTGACTGTTATAGGGAGGTTTGCGCCCTTTCTGTGAGACTGTTATAAGGAGGTTTCCGCCCTCTCTGTGAGGCTGTTTCAGGGAGGTTTCCGCCCTCTCTGTGAGGCTGTTACAGGGAGGTTTCCGCCCTTTCTGTGAGACTGTTATAGGGAGGTTTCCATCCTGTCTGTGAGGCTGTTACAGGGAGGTTTCCGTCCTGTCTGTGAGGCTGTTACAGGGAGGCTTCCACCCTATCTGTGAGACTGTTACTGGGAGGTTTCCACCCTGTCTGCCAGACTGTTGCAGGGAGATTTCCGTCCTGTCTGAGGCTGTTACAGGGAAGTTTCCGCTCTGTTTATGAGGCTGTTGCAGGGAGGTTTCAGCCCTGTGTGTGAGGCTGTTACAGGAAGGCTTCTCTTCCGTGAAGCCTTCCGTGTTGTCTGAAACAACCACACGGAGGTTTCCTCTCTGCCTGTTAATTTGCTACTAGGAGGTTTAGGCCTCGACTGTGAAGTTGCTACAGGGAGGTTTCCGCCCTGCCTATGAGGATGCTGCAGGGAGATTTCCACTCTGCCTGTGAGGTTGCTACAGGGAGGTTTCCACTCTGCCTGTGAGGTTGCTGCAGGGAGATTTCCACTCTGCCTGTGAGGTTGCTACAGGGAGGTTTCCGCCCTGCCTATGAGGTTGCTACAGGGAGATTTCCACTCTGCCTGTGAGGTTCCTACAGGGAGGTTTCCGCTCTGCCTGTGAGATTGCTGCAGGGAGGTTTCCGCCCTGCCTATGAGGTTGTTACAGGGAGATTTCCACTCTGCCTGTGAGGTTGCTACAGGGAGATTTCCGTCCTGGTTGAGTGCACAAATTTCTTGCCCCTAACGTGGGGCAAGGCGGTGATGGTGGGAAGGGGTAGTGCTGGGAAGGGGGTGATGCTCGGAAGGGGTAGTGCTGGGAAGGGGTGATGCTGGGGAGGTGTGATGGTGGAAGGGGTGATGGTGGGAAGATGTGATGGTGGAAGGGGTGAGGCTGGGAAGGGGTGGTACTGTGAATGGGTGGTGCTGGGAAGGGATGGTTCTGGGAAGGGGTGATACTAGGAAGGAGTGATGCTGGGAAGGGGTAGTGCTGGGAAGGGGTGATGCAGGCGTGGGGATGAGGCTTGGGTAGTGATGATACTAGGAATGGGTGAGGGTGGGAGAGGGGTAATACTAGAGAGGGGTGATATTAGGGAAGGGATTATGTTAGGGAGGGTGATGCTAGGTAGGGGATGCTAATAGGAGGGGATTATACTAGGGAGGGTATAATATTAGGAGGGTGATATTAGGGAGGCTAATGTATGTTGAATTATGCTGATACAAGGAAGGAGGTAAGGTAGGGGGTGGTACTAGGAAGGAGGTAAGGTAGGGGGTGGTACTAGGAAAGAGGTAAGGTAGGGGGTGGTACTTGGAAGGAGGTGGTACTAGTAAGGCAGTAAGGTAAGGTATTGGATGGTACTAGGAAGGAGGTAAGGTAGGGGAGGGATGGTACTAGGAAGGAGGTAAGATAGGGTAGGGGATGGTACTAGGAAGGCAGTAAGGTAAGGTAAGGGATTGTACTAGGAAGGATGTAAGGTAGGGTAGGGGATGGTACTAGGAAGACAGTAAGGTAAGGTAGGGGATGGTACAAGGAAGGAGGTAAGGTATGGTACTAGGTAGGAGGTAAGGTAGGGTAGGGGATTGGTACTAGGAAGGAGGTAAGGTAGGGTAGAGGATGATACAAGGAAGGCAGTACGTTAAGGAATGGGATGGTACTAGGAAGGAGGTAAGGTAGGGTAGGGGATGGTACTAGGAAGAAGGTAAGGTAGGGTAGGGGATGATACAAGGAAGGCAGTAAGGTAAGGTAGGGGATGGTACTAAGAAGGAGGTAAGGTAGGGTAGGGAATGGTACTAGGAAGGAGGTAAGGTAGGGTAGGGGATGGTACTAGGAAGGCAGTAAGATAAGGTAGGGGATGGTACTAGGAAGGAAGTAAGGTAAGGTAGGGGATGGTACTAGGAAGGAAGTAAGGTAGGGTAGGGGGTGGTACTCGGAACTAAGTAAGGAAGGGTAGGGAATGGTACTAGGAAGGAGGTACGGTAGGGTAGGGGATTGTACTAGGAAGGAGGTAGGGTAGGGAAGAGGTGTTACTAGGAAGGAAGTAAGATTAGGTAGGGGATGGTACTAGGAAGGAAGGTATGGCAGGGGATGGTACTAGGAAGGAAGGTATGGCAGGGGATGGTACTAGGAAGGAAGTAAGTTAAGGTAGGGGGTGGTACTGGGAAGGAAGTAAGGTAAGGTAGGGGGGTGATACTAGGAACTAAGTAAGGTAGGGTAGGGGATAGTACTAGGAAGGAACGTAACGTGGGGTAGGGGATGGTACTAGGAAGGAGGTACGGAAGGGTAGGGGATGGTACTAGGAAGAAGGTAGGATAGGGGATGGTACTAGGAAGAAGGTAGGATAGGGGATATCACTAGGAACAGGGTAGGGTAGAATAGGTAGGATAGGGGATGGTACTAGGAAGAAGGTAGGGTAGGAGATGGTACTAGGAAGGAAGGTAAGGTAGGGTTGGGGATGGTACTATGAAGAAGGTAGGGTTGGTAGGGGATGGTACTAGGAAGAAGGTAGTGTGGGATAGGGGATGGTTCTAGGAAGAATGTAGGGTAGGGGATGGTACTAGGAAGGAAGGTAAGGTAGGGTAGGGAATGGTACTAGGAAGGAAGGTAGGGTAGGGGAAGGTACTAGGAAGGAGGTAAGTTAGGGGGTGGTACTAGGAAGGAGGTAAGGTAGGGGATGGTACTAGGAAGGAAGGTAAGGTAGGGTAGGGGATGGCACTAGGAAGGAAGGTAAGGTAGTGTAGGGGATGGTACTAGGAAATACGGTAATGTAGGGTAGGGGATGGTACTAGGAAGGAAGGTAAGGTAGGGTAGGGGTAGGTACTAGGAATTATGGTAGAGTAGGGTAGGGGATGGTACTAGGAAGAAGGTAGGGTAGGAGATGGTAATAGGAAGAAGGTAGGATAGGGGATGGCACTAGGAAGAGGGTAGGGGAGGATAGGGGATGGAAGGTAGGTTAGGAGATGGTACTAGGAAGGAGGTACGGTAGGGTAGGGGATGGTAATAGGAAGGAGGTACGGTAGGGTAGGGGATGGTACTAGGAAGGAGGTAGGGTAGGGGATGGTACTAAGAAGGAGGTAGGGTAGGGAAGGGTGGTACTAGGAAGGAAGTAAGGTAAGGTAGGGGATGGTACTAGGAAGGAAGGTATGGCAGGGGATGGTACTAGGAAGGAAGTAAGGTAAGGTAGGGGGTGGTACTAGGAAGGAAGGTAACGAGGGGTAGGAGATGGTACTAGGAAGGAGGTACGGTAGGGTAGGGGATGGTACTAGGAAGATAGGATAGGGGATGGCACTAGGAAGAGGGTAGGGTAGGATAGGGGATGGCACTAGGAAGAGGGTAGGGTAGGATAGGGGATGGTACTAGGAAGAAGGTAGGGTAGGAGATGGTACTAGGAAGGAAGGTAAGGTAGGGTAGGGGATGGTACTAGGAAGAAGGTAGGGTTGGTAGGGGATGGTACTAGGAAGAAGGTAGTGTAGGGTAGGGGATGGTACTAGGAAGGAAGGTAAGGTAGGGTAGGGAATGGTACTGGGAAGGAATGTAAAGTAGGGTAGGGGATGGTACTAGGAAGGAGGTAAGGTAGGGGATGGTACTAGGAAGGAGGTAAGGTAGGGGATGGTACTAGGAAGGAAGGTAAGGTAGGGTAGGGGATGACACTAGGAAGGAAGGTAAGGTAGGGTAGGGGATGGTACTAGGAAATAAGGTAAGGTAGGGGAGGGGATGGTACAGGAAGGAAATTAAGGTAGGGTAGGGGTAGGTACTAGGAAGGAAGGTAAGGTAGGGTAGATGGTACTAGGAAGAAGGTAGAGTAGGAGATGGTACTAAGAAGAAGGTAGGGTAGGGGATGGTACTAGGAAGGGAGGTAAGGTAGGGTAGGAATGGTACTAGGAAGGAATGTAAAGTAGGGTAGGGGATGGTACTAGGAAGGAAGGTAAGGTAGGGTAGGGGATGGTACAGGAAGGAAATTAAGGTAGAGTAGGGGTAGGTACTAGGAAGGAAGGTAAGGTAGGGTAGATGGTACTAGGAAAAAGGTAGAGTAGGAGATGGTACTAAGAAGAAGGTAGGATAGGGTAGGGGATGGTACTAGGAAGAAGGTAGGGTAGGGGATGGTACTAGTAAAAAGGAAGGGTAGGGGATGGTACTAGGAAGGATGGTAGAGTAGGGTAGGGGATGATACTAGAAAGAAGGTAGGGTAGGGGATGGTACTAGGAAGGATGGTAAGGTAGGGTAGGGATGGTACTAGGAAGAAATTAAGGTAGGGGATGGTACTAGGAAGGAAGGTAAGGTAGGGTAAGGAATGGTACTAGGAAGGTAGGATAGGGTAGGAGATGGTACTGGGAAGGAAGGTAAGGTAATGTAGGGGATGGTACTAGGAAGAAGGTAGGGTATGGTAGGGGATGGCACTTGGAAGAAGGTACGGTAGGGTAGAGTAAGGTACTAGGAAGGAAGGAAAGGTAGGGTAAGGGATGGTACTAGGAAGGATGGTAGGGTAGGTGGATGGTACTAGGAAGGATGGTAGGGTAGGGAGATGGTACTAGGAAGGATGGTAGGGTAGGGTGATTGTACTAGAAAGGATGGTAGGGTGGGTTGATGGTACTAGGAAGGATGGTAGGGTAGGAGGATGGCACTAGGAAGGATGGTAGGGTAGGGGGATGGTGCTAGGATGGATGGTAGGGTACGGGATGGTACTAGGATGGAAGGGAGGGGATGGTATTAGGATGGATGGTAGGGTAGGGGATGGTACTAGGATGGAAGGAGGGGATGATACTAGGAGGATGAGGGTAGGGGATGGTACTTGGATGGAAGGGTAGGGGGATGGTACTAGGATGGATGGTAGGGTAGGGGGATAGTACTAGGATGGAAGGGTAGGGGAGGACTAGGACTGGAAGGGTAGGGATGGATCTAATAGGACTGGTCAGTGTGGATGGTACTAGGATGGTAGGGTAGGGGGATGGTACTAGGATGGATGGTAGTGTAGGGGGATGGTACTAGGATGGTAGGGTAGTGTTATAAGGACACTGGGTCATGACTCTTAACTGGATAATTCTAAGGAAAGTTGTCTTACATCTTACATAAAACATAGATTAATGTGACGGTCGTACAGCCTCGTGTATGTAACATGTAGTGTAACGGTCGTACAACCTCGTGTATGTAACATGTAGTGTGACGGTCGTACAACCTCGTGTATGTAACATGTAGTGTGACGGTCGTACAACCTCGTGTATGTAACATGTAGTGTGACGGTCGTACAGCCTCGTGTATGTAACATGTAGTGTGACGGTCGTACAACCTCGTGTATGTAACATGTAGTGTGACGGTCGTACAACCTCGTGTATGTAACATGTAGTGTGACGGTCGTACAACCTCGTGTATGTAACATGTAGTGTGACGGTCGTACAGCCTCGTGTATGTAACGTAGTGTGACGGTCGTACAACCTCGTGTATGTAACATGTAGTGTGACGGTCGTACAACCTCGTGTATGTAACATGTAGTGTGACGGTCGTACAGCCTCGTGTATGTAACATGTAGTGTGACGGTCGTACAACCTCGTGTATGTAACATGTAGTGTGACGGTCGTACAACCTCGTGTATGTAACATGTAGTGTGACGGTCGTACAACCTCGTGTATGTAACATGTAGTGTAACGGTAGTACAACCTCGTGTATGTAACATGTAGTGTGACGGTCGTACAACCTCGTGTATGTAACATGTAGTGTGACGGTCGTACAGCCTCGTGTATGTAACATGTAGTGTAACGGTCGTACAGCCTCGTGTATGTAACATGTAGTGTGACGGTCGTACAACCTCGTGTATGTAACATGTAGTGTGACGGTCGTACAACCTCGTGTATGTAACATGTAGTGTGATGGTCGTACAACCTCGTGTATGTAACATGTAGTGTGACGGTCGTACAACCTCGTGTATGTAACATGTAGTGTGACGGTCGTACTTCTCCAGGTCTTGTACCTTTGATATACTTTTGGAGGATTCCGAGAGTTTTCTTTCGGATCTCGACCCTGGGACAGACTTGTCTGGTGCTTGCTTATTCAACCAGCCTGTTTGTGCTGGCGTCCCGCTGACCCACATGTCCATCACAGCCTGGTTGATAGGGTACTTGGTAGAGGTATTTATTGTTCCAACAGTATTTCTGATATCTTCTGGCGAGATGTTTTATAGTGTGAGGCCACGGATGTTGATACAGTGTTTCCTTATTGTACCCACGGTGCTCCTGCCTTTCACTGGGTTTATTTCACATTTTCTCCCATCTCTCGCTTCAGTATATTGTTACTTCAGTGTGCAGATTTGAGACCACTCCCTCAAGTACCTTCCACGTATATATTATAATTGCATTGTGCCCCGTGGCTCGGTTGGCAACGCACTCAACTCACACACTTAAGTGTTCATGGTTCGATCCGGCACGGGTGGAAAGGTTGGGCATGTTTCCTTACACCTGGTGCCCCTGTTTACCTAGCAGTAAGTAGGTACTTGAGTGTTAGTCGACTGGGCTGTGCTTTGAAATGAGCTGAGGTAGGATAACAGCTCTTAGCCTGTGTGAGGGTTATTTGTGTACTTTAAAATACCTTGTGTAATAAGGTCTCTCTCACTCTCACTCTCACACCTCGGTTCGAGCCCCTCGTCCACCCTTCTGTTTATTCATTAATTGTTGTTTATTACAACTTAATTTTGAGTTCATAGACGATGTGTCCTTCAGGGGGTTAGAATAGATGTACTGTTTAAGCTCCTGGGCCGAGGGAAGGAGTTCAGTTGGGTTACAGTTGGTGCCTCTGACGGAATGTATACAATATTACCTCCAAATCTTTCCTATTAGAGGCCTGGGTTAGCCTAGAATGCTGGTCACGTTTTCTGTTTATTTTTCAAATTCCACGAATTAGTGTTTATGTCAGTTATTACGATCTGTGTGACATTTAGAGGAAATGATATTTTTTTCTCATTCCCCAACACTGCTTTTAGTATGTGGACTGACCAACATTGATTCGCATCGATCTTTTAGAATTTCGCTCGTTTCTTTTTCACCGTCGGCGTATGAACCTCGGGTGATGAATGGTCTAATTCTACAGGTAGTTCTTAACTTTGGATCTTGTATGTGTGTGTATAAATATTTGTTCCCTTTGTGCTTCTTCCGCCTGATGAGAAAACTTAAGTGGCACGTAGGTTCCCCCCGTCCTCTAAACATATTATTAGAAGACGGGGGGAACTTACTTACCCCTTAAGTGTTAGTCCTAACCTGGTAATTCCTCGGCAGAAATTATCTTTCCATCGCTCTTGATGTATTTACATTGTTAAGCACTTCAGTAACCCTTTATTTTTCTGTACATTCTTCTACGCTCTCTCTGTTTGATCTTGAGATTTTCTCAGTGATGCATATTTAATGCACATCTTGTATGCTCTTGTGTTTAGTTTTTCCAATAATAATCATGCCTACGTGTCACATTAACCACGTCCACCCGTCACAAGAGTCACACCCACCTGTGTGGTGTCATGAGGGAGTGGTGGGCAGGTCACTACAAACACTGATGTGCGTGTGTGTTAACACGAACGCTGGTACCCGTCATTACACATGCTATTATATGTTATTACTTTGTTGTGTTTACTGGCCGTTATTCTCCAGAGCAGAGTTACGTTCGTGCTCTACTCTCTTTAGTGTTTAATCTATTAGTCTTCCAGCTGGTCTAACTCTCTGATGTTGGGCTAACGTACTGCCAGGATCTGTATCTGCTACAGTGATGCTGTCCACCTGAATCTTACCCATAAGAAACATTTACCATTTGGAATGTTTGTGTTATTGGGCCGTGTTAGTACCTCTGGTACTGTACTTTTTGTGTGATAAATGGTTTTGAAAACCGACAAGTTGAAGAATTGAGACACATACGCAACATATGGGAATCTTTATTGAAGAAACGTTTCGCCACACAGTGGCTTCATCAGTCCAATACAAAGCAGGAAGTTATAAGGAGAGGAGAGGTTTGAGGTAATCAGTCCCTCATCCTGAGGGACTGATCACCTCAAACTCCGTGAAAAACTGGATAATTGTGTTTCTCTGCCATGAATCTCTATACCCCAGTTGTCTTTCATTGTTTTTAATTTTTCTTACTTTAGATTGATTATCTCTATGCATTTTGTTTTACCAATCATTCATTTCCCGATATTTAATTTCGTAACGTGTGTTGTTTTTAGGGGGAACTTGAGAAAATCTGGTCTATAGTGATGATTTGCATATCTCAGGGTAGAAATACCTGGAGTGTTTCTCAAAACGACTCCGTCCATTTCTGTATATATTGAGACACTTTATGGTGTGTGCATTTGTCTTAATCCACAGCTGCAGGTTTCCCTACCATAGTAGTTACCTATTACACCACATTTGTCTTTTTCTATGGCAGCTGTGTTCAGTGTGAGAAGTTTTGAGGTCAGTTGTCCGTTTTTGTCAGTCAGGTTTATTTCTTTTGAGTTCTTTGTATGGCATAATTATTTCTCCTATTTTCCTTCGTTCTTGCAGCTTGTTGAGGTGGAGTTTTGTATTTCTATGTGAGTGTAACTTTTATGTGTGGGGTCCCCGCCAGGGGCGGCACTTGTTGCACAACCCCTTGAAATGTGTGTATGTAGCAGTCTAAACCGATTACTTTTTTGTGTTCTTCTAATTTCTGAACTAATCTCTGGTGTGGTGCTGTATCAGGAAGATGCAGTCCACTGTGACTCTTATAGAACTCCAGCACATTCGTAAGACTAAGATTTTCCTCCCTAACTCCATGCTGGTTTTCTGTAAATAATCTCCAAGTGCTCTAATATCGTTTTCTTTACTGTCTTCTCCAGAACTTGTGACAGTATGCATGTTAGAGATGCTGGTCTGTGATTCAGGCATCTTGACAGTATGCATGTTAGAGATGCTGGTCTGTGATTCAGGGCATCTTGACAGTATGCATGTTAGAGATGCTGGTCTGTGATTCAGGGCATCTTGTCCCTTTTTTTTACACATGGGGACCAAATTTATTTTTCCCATTTTCTGGGATATGTTCTGATTAGAGAGATATGTTGTATACCTTTTGGTAATGGGTAACAGTGGTTCTTCTCTTCCTCTCAGCACCCATGGAGATATGTTGTCTGGTCCCATTGCTTTTGTGACATCCCGCTGACTTAGTAGTTGTATCACTTGTGTTGTTGTGTTGAAGATTTCTAACAGCTTTTGATCTGGTCTGACAGCCACTGCTTTCTACGTCATTCTACGTCAGCGTCCCATCATCCTTCTTCATGAGTCCTTCACAGTTGTTTTTTCCTTGTGTGTGTGTGTGTACGTGCGTGAGTGAGTTAATGAGAGGAAGAGTGTGTGCGAGTTAGTGAGTGCGAGTGTGAGCCTGAGCAGTGTGTGTGTTCCCAGTACAGTGTTACCTGGTGTGTTACCTGTGTACAATCACCACCACCTCTCTTATAATCCTTCACATTGTTGTACACCTGCCCTGCTGTGCTGCTTCATGCCACGTAGCGAGGAAGAACACCACGAGGGGAGATAGGAGGATTACAGGGAGAGAGAGAGAGAGAGAGAGAGAGTTCTTGTAATGACCTGTGTGCGGCATCCAGTCGTTGTATACTCTTCATGATGGGTAGTGTCACTACAGTGGCCATGTTGGTTGTGTCCCATCAGCAGTGTTGTCACGGTGCTTGTGGCCAGCCAACACTGTTCTCACGGTCTGCTGGAAACAACACTACTAGCCTATCACCCTACCCAATGCAAAACATACTCTCTTTTACCTAAGTCGATTTTCTCTGCTGACGTTGTCAAAACTCAGGTGTGTTCATCCATAGTCACCACAATGCTCGACTCTGTCCACGGCCTGGCAACAGCGTCACCTGCTAGTCTCACCGCACCGTGATAATAGTCTTCCGGCTACGCTTGCGTATGGAAGCGTGCGTATGTATGTGTGAGAGTATATATGTATATATGTACTGTCTTTGTATGCATGTGTATATGTATAACTGGGTATATGTGTGGGTTGTATATGTAGTATATAGTCGCTTCTGGAGGTCATCTACCCGATGGCCCTGTCCCACACTAGGCCTCCTGATTGATAGCCTGACCAATCGGGTAGTTAGTGCCACTAGCACGCAGTTCAGCGTAGGCACACACCACAACCCGGCTCATTAGGAGCTGACTTGTGGAACCTAACAAGTTTGTTTTTAAAGAGAACCAGGGGTTTGCTACTGTCGCTGTCTAACAGCTGAAATTCTTAAATTGTGTATAATCACTGAAAGATATTAGTTCTTCTTGTTAGTATTTGTAGAGAAGGGATGTGCGAGTCGCAGCAAAGGAGGTAGCAATGTGGAGAAAGTGGAAGAGTAAAACGCTAGAAGAGGAAATAGAAAGGAGGAAAGAGGATAAGGCAGAGAGAGAGAGAGAGAGAGAGAGAGAGAGAGAGAGAGAGAGAGATGGGCATGGAGATAACCCCAAAAATCAACCCCTGAGGGTATCTCATAGACGCTGGGGAAGACATGGGAGGGTGGGCAGGGAGGTAATCTTTGGGACTAGCCTAGAGGGAAGCCCCAAGCCCCAACCTGCTGTGCCTCAGGGCTCATCCCGTCTGGTTCTCACGTACTATGTTTACACGTCTCATGTAGCCCTCTGGCTGCTCTCACACACATTTTAGACACGTGAAAGATTAAGTCAAAGCTTCATACATTGTAGAAATTAATTTTAAGGTTTCCAGTTTGTTTTTAATTATTTGGTTTGCCTACGTAATCAGCGTCTTTCCTCCCCTGTGTCTCTCCCATTCATCTTCCCTCCGTCCCTCCCTCCCTCCTCTTCTCTTGTCGTGTTCCATCTCCACCGTTCCAGCAGTCGTCCCCTGAGCACCAGTGAGCTTGTGTTACCACAGATGTGTCTCCACTAAGTAACCATAATCATTGTATATGCTAAACATTGCTGCTTACTGAGGGACTCTTCCTGTCACTGTTGCTCTTGAGGATAGTGTGAGGGGCAGTAAGAGTCTGTGTAGTGTTTTAAGTTACTCGTGCGTTACACATATGCTGTGATAAACCATCAGAAATAATGAATAGGAAGTAGAGAGAAATGTGATTGTAAGTTGCTCGGTCTGCTCGTAGATTGTATCTGGAAAAAAAAAACTCGCTATTGCATCCCTCATTCTATGGTATTAAGACAGTAGTGCTTGACCATAACTCACCTGTGGAGCTTCTACCAACAAGCAAACATAATCATCACACAAGAAACGACTGTTATCAAACTCATCACACAAGAAACGACTGTTATCAAACTCATCACACAAGAAACGACTGTTATCAAACTCATCACACAAGAAACTACTGTTATCAAACTCATCACACAAGGAACTACTGTTATCAAACTCATCACACAAGAAACTACTGTTATCAAACTCATCACACAAGAAACTACTGTTATCAAACTCATCACACAAGAAACTACTGTTATCAAACTCATCACACAAGAAACTACTGTTATCAAACTCATCACACAAGAAACGACTCTTATGAAAATCATCACAAACTCATATTTTACGCACCAGACTGTGCCTTCATTCAAATCCCTAAAGTTAGTAAATATTAATGTCACACATACTAGTGGTGAGTGCTCATCTTGTGAACAATAGTGTGATGCTGACCTGACACAACACTTCCTGGACGACTGTGACACAACACTTCCTGGACGACTGTGACACAACACTTCCTGGACGACTGTGACACAACACTTCCTGGACGACTGTGACACAACACTTCCTGGACGACTGTGACACAACACTTCCTGGACGACTGTGACACAACACTTCCTGGACGACTGTGACACAACACTTCCTGGACGACTGTGACACAACACTTCCTGGACGACTGTGACACAACACTTCCTGGACGACTGTGACACAACACTTCCTGGACGACTGTGACACAACACTTCCTTGGACGACTGTGACACAACACTTCCTTGGACGACTGTGACACAACACTTCCTGGACGACTGTGACACAACACTTCCTTGGACGACTGTGACACAACACTTCCTGGACGACTGTGACACAACACTTCCTGGACGACTGTGACACAACACTTCTGGGACGTGCACAACATTCCTGGACGATGTGAACAACATTCCTCTTTAATTCCGCTGTGACCAACACTTCTGGACGACTGACCCCTTCGACGACTGTGAACACAACACTTCCTGGACGACTGTGACACAACACTTCTGGACGACTGTGACAAACTCTTGAGCTGTGACACATTCCTTGGACGACTGTGACACAACATTCTGGACGATGGACACAAACTTCTGACGACTGTAAAACACCCTGAGACTGTGACAAAACTTCCTGGGCTGTGACACAAAACTTCCTGGACATGTACACACACTTTGGACACTGTGACACAACACTTCCTGGACGATGTAACATACATTCTGGACACTGTGCATAACACTTTTGACGACGTGACCAATTCCTGACGATGTGACACAACCTTCCTTGACGACTGTACTCAACATTCCTTGGACGACTTACAAACTTCCTTGACGACTGTGAAAACTACTTCCTTGGACGATGTGCAACACTTCCTTGGACGACTTGCAACACTTCTGACACTGTTGACACAACACTTCTTTGACATTGACACAAATTCCTTGCGACCAAGATTTGAACTACACACACACACACACAATACAAACAAATACCTCTTTTAATTCCTGTCTTACCTACCTCTTCAGAAACTAATATATTGAAAGGCCAAAAAATGTGAATAATTTGCAGCTGACTTCGTTTTTAACACAATTAAACAAAAACTTAAAAAATCTGGGCTCTAA
The DNA here is from genome assembly GCA_009830355.1 of Cherax destructor. NCBI lineage: Eukaryota > Metazoa > Arthropoda > Malacostraca > Decapoda > Parastacidae > Cherax > Cherax destructor. The sequence goes on from WNWK01000495.1 coordinate 186,743, forward strand.
TTTTAATGTATTTCCCTGAAACAACTTTTAATGTTTATTCTTAAGTTGTCATTAAACTTACGTCAAGTTATAAGTACTCAATCCTTAATTTTCTAAATTTGTCAATTTAAACCCTATTAAATCATTCTTTTATTTTTTAATTATCTTGTTAATTTCATTTAATTTAATTAAGTTTTCACAGATTTATACACACACACAACACCACAAAAAAAAAATATATATATATATATATATATATATATATATATATATATATATATATATATATATATATATTGTTGATCAATACCACTCGTTCGTGGGTACAACAATATAATATACTGCTTGTTGGGCTAGTACACCAAACAGGGAGTAGAATGAAATTAACTTAGAGGCGTCCACACCACCGTATGTCCTTGGATGGAGGGTACAACATCTAGCGTGGCTGGATGCGCCTTTCTTAAGGATTGTGTGGTCTAGTGGTCTAAAGCGTCATGTATTTTCGCTCACCATGAGGCGGGCCAAAGCAGCATGGGTTCGACTCCTTGGCTAGTCGCAGTGTTGTTATTGAAGAGAGAGAGAGTCTTGAGTATGATGTAATTATGAAAAACAGAAGTGTAATTTGTCAATACGATCATCCTTAAAAATGCTGAAGTCTTAAACAAAAGCACATGTCACCCGGGACCTGTGAACTCTTTCACCACAAAATGTGCTGAAGTTCAATGAACGAGGGACGATGTATGGTGAAACCTGTCTGCCCGATAACACTAATGTCCCACTTTATTACATGCATATTTATCTCTTAACGAATTGAATTCAGAAAAGTTTTAGTAAACAGAGTGAAGTCGGAGGTTGGTACAGTGATAAGCTCTGTTCTACAAGGTACAGTGATAAGCTCTGTTCTACAAGGTACAGTGATAAGCTCTGTTCTACAAGGTACAGTGATAAGCTCTGTTCTACAAGGTACAGTGATAAGCTCTGTTCTACAAGGCACAGTGATAAGCTCTGTTCTACAAGGTACAGTTATAAGCTCTGTTCTACAAGGCACAGTGATAAGCTCTGTTCTACAAGGTACAGTGATAAGCTCTGTTCTACAAGGCACAGTGATAAGCTCTGTTCTACAAGGTACAGTGATAAGCTCTGTTCTACAAGGCACAGTGATAAGCTCTGTTCTACAAGGTACAGTGATAAGCTCTGTTCTACAAGGCACAGTGATAAGCTCTGTTCTACAAGGTACAGTTATAAGCTCTGTTCTACAAGGCACAGTGATAAGCTCTGTTCTACAAGGTACAGTGATAAGCTCTGTTCTACAAGGCACAGTGATAAGCTCTGTTCTACAAGGTACAGTGATAAGCTCTGTTCTACAAGGTACAGTGATAAGCTCTGTTCTACAAGGCACAGTGATAAGCTCGGTTCTACAAGGCACAGTGATAAGCTCTGTTCTATAAGGTACAGTGATAAGCTCTGTTCTACAAGGCACAGTTATAAGCTCTGTTCTACAAGGCACAGTGATAAGCTCTGTTCTACAAGGCACAGTGATAAGCTCTGTTCTATAAGGTACAGTGATAAGCTCTGTTCTACAAGGCACAGTTATAAGCTCTGTTCTACAAGGTACAGTTATAAGCTCTGTTCTACAAGGCACAGTGATAAGCTCTGTTCTACAAGGCACAGTGATAAGCTCTGTTCTACAAGGCACAGTGATAAGCTCTGTATTACAAGGCACAGTGAGAAACTTCTACAAGGCACAGTACTCGCCCCACTTTTGTTTCTCATTCACATATCCGACATCGACAGGAACATTATTCATCACAAATATCGTAACATCTTTTGTTAATGACAGAATCTTCAAGAGAGTGGCCTCCATTGAAGATAAACTGAGTCTTCAAGTAGACATGAATTAAATCTTCCAGTGGGCCAAAGACAACAGGATGATGTTCAGTGAAAATAAATTTAATTTATAAAAATTATGTAAGAATTGAGGAAATAAAAACTGGAATGGAGTACAAAAACAAACTCTGAACATTCATTAGACGTAGTGACGACCATCACCAGTACACTATGTGGTGACCCCCTTAACGTAGTGACACTGTCATAATACCAGTAACAGGAACCTTCACAACAATACATAATACCAGTAACAGGAACCTTCACAACAAGACATAATACCAGTAACAGGAACCTTCACAACAAGACATAATACCAGTAACAGGAACCTTCACAACAAGACATAATACCAGTAACAGGAACCTTCACAACAAGACATAATACCAGTAACAGGAACCTTCACAACAAGACATAATACCAGTAACAGGAACCTTCACAACAAGACATAATACCAGTAACAGGAACCTTCACAACAAGACATAATACCAGTAACAGGAACCTTCACAACAAGACATAATACCAGTAACAGGAACCTTCACAACAAGACATAATACCAGTAACAGGAACCTTCACAACAAGAGATGCCAAGCCATTGATGATTGTCTTCAAGTCATTTGTTCTCTCCGAGCTTGCATGTTGCTGTATACTAACGACCTTCTAGGCAGAAAATATTTCGGAACTGGGAAACTCAGAGAACCTCCACTGTCCGTAAAAATTCAGTCAAGTATATTATGAAAGACCATAGCCTATGTGATATCTCAAGATATCTTATTACTGAAATAAAAGATACCAGACACATTAATTAAATTTCCTAAATTTACTTGCAACAGATAAGTGACCTGTAGATATAAATCCAGATGTACTCCTGTTAACCCTTTTGGGGCCTAGTTCCTAGGCCTTTTGTATATCCATATGTTCTTGCACTACCATCCACTGGATATATATGGAATACATAGCATAGTAGCCGCTTCAGCTGTTAAATCTAATCTAAAGAAGACGGTGAGTGTAGGGGGACCTAGACCTTTCAGCAGCCTCCCTTCATGTAGATCTCTGGCTGTATGCAAGAGGGAACATGATAAGTTCCTCAAGTCAGCTCTTGAGGAACTTATCATGATGACTCTCCTGACTGTGACCTTTAGCAGAGAAAGACATCCTCACATCCTCACTAGGTGAACCTTGTGCTCTTATGTAAAAGTCAAGGCGATGAGTGGGAGGGTAACACCTACAGTGGGAGTGGACACCTGGATTGGATGTGGGAGGCTGAGAGAAGTGATACTGCATGGGAGGAGTATTCTTGGTATAACACCAGGCTTCCTTGCTCACAGTATTCTTGGTATAACACCAGGCTTCCATGTTCACAGTATTCTTGGTATAACACCAGGCTTCCTCGCTCACAGTATTCTTGAACTATGTAAACACACCAAGAGATAGAGATCTCCTTGTACATACACATATGCATATCTCTCAGTTTACAGACACTGAAAGATGAATATATCTGGATGTATAATGTATATACATTGATAGGTGATTTTAGTTCTTATTATAGGGAGTGAATATTCTTGGTATTGGTGTAAAGTGAACTGCAGTCTTAATGACTCCCAGAAAACGTCTTGAGAAACTTGTCTAGTTTTCTCTTGAAGACATCCAGGGGTGTCTTGGTAACCCCCCGTATTATTTAAGAACATAAGAAAGAAGGAACACTTCAACAGGTAAGGGACGGTGTTGAAAAGTCTTGGTATCTTCACACTCATTGACTTTTCCCCTCAGTGTCCCAGTGAACCCCCGTACTTTTCCAGTTGAAGGTAGTTCGCACCATCTGTCCAGCCATTTACTTTCACAGTGAATCATTTGTGTGTGCAGCTGTGGGAACAATCATGTGTGTGTGCAGCTGTGGGAACAATCATGTGTGTGTGCAGCTGTGGGAACAATCATGTGTGTGTGCAGCTGTGGGAACAATCATGTGTGTGTGCAGCTGTGGGAACAATGCTTCCAGGAGTTAATAACCATACTCGACATTGTTGTCAAAAACCACACATGCCAGGCAGATATAAACTGACGACGCACTTCGTCGTAGCAGTGTACGTATCACTAGTGATACTTGTAACAATGCTACCAGTAATAATAATAATAATAATAGTAGCATCAATAAACATTGGGTAATAGTACAGAAGGAGATATATGTTTTGTGAGAAAAAGTTCTCATCTTCAGCATATGAAACCTTGCTCGCACGCGCGCAAACACACACACACACACACACACACACACACACACATACACACACACACACACACACACACACACAGGGTCAAACAGCTCCTAAGAAACGGTGAGAAATCGAGTTTAATCTGAGAGGAGAGTGGTTCCAATTCCTTGAATCAAGAGCCCATCACCAACCTCCAAGTATTTCTACAGGGTTGATGGACTAATTACATCATCTTTACCTCGTCACTTCCGCTGCTTCAACCTAGGCTCAGTATCTGACTGAAGAAGCCTACCGTGTAGGCGAAGCGTTTCATCAATAAAGATACCCAACTGTGTCTTACTTATGAGGGAAGTGTTTTGGGTTTCTTTTAGTTTCATGAAGAGCATTTCGCTCCCTCTGTCTCTCCTGAACTCTGACTCTGACGAGGTCAGTGTTTTTCGTGTCTGAAATCAGTATTATCATTCTTGAGGAAATCTTAGAGGCCCTGAGAAGTTCCGTGATATATCAACAAACCTTCCAGCGTGGGTTCAGCAGCTGCTGCAGCTTCACAACCTGCTTTCAGGAGGTATTCCAGCAGTGTTCCAGCAGTATTCCAGCAGTGTTCCAGCAGTATTCCAGCAGTGTTCCAGCAGTATTCCAGCAGTGTTCCAGCAGTATTCCAGCAGTGTTCCAGCAGTATTCCAGCAGTGTTCCAGCAGTATTCCAGCAGTGTTCCAGCAGTATTCCAGCAGTGTTCCAGCAGTATTCCAGTGGTGGGTAGAGATGTAAAAGGGAAGGGGAAAAGGTTGTGAGGTGCCGTGCGCTGCACTCAACAAGTGCCAGAAACAAGGAATACCAATCGTGTACAGTAGACGTCCACTACCAGCCTCCTTGCATACGCATGCATACTAATCTTCCGTTTCCTCGTTGCTGTTATTGCTGCTGCTGCTGCTGCTACTGCTGTTATTACTGCTGCTTCTCCGGCGGCGTCCTCTTCGGTTGTGGCGGCTGCTGCTGCTGCTGCTGCTGTGGTATCAGGAAACATTCTTGTTAAGATAGTCTCAGATGTGTAAACTTATACTTGACCAAACTTGATATATCGTCAGTGTGATGCTACTCTATTTTATGCAACAGCTATACAGTGCGGACAAAAGCCATCTAAATTTCCCTGTCGTATTCAACGATGCTGGATGGATTTCGTACATAATGTTGAAATCTGTCAGCGTGAGCTGGGAGATTTCAATGGTGTCAGCTTAAGCTGGGAGACTTCAGTATTGTCAGTCTGAGCTGGGAGACTTCAGTAATGTCACCCTGAGCTAGGAGACTTCAGTAGTGTCAGCGTGAGCTGGGAGACTTCAGTAGTGTCACCCTGAACTGGGAGACTTCAGTAGTGTCACCCTGAGCTGGGAGACTTCAGTAATGTCACCCTGAGTTGGGAGACTTCAGTAATGTCAGCGTGAGCTGGGAGACTTCAGTAGTGTCACCCTGAGCTGGGAGACTTCAGTAGTGTCACCCTGAGCTGGGAGACTTCAGTAGTGTCACCCTGAGCTGGGAGACTTCAGTAATGTCAGCGTGAGCTGGGAGACTTCAGTAGTGTCAGCGTGAGCTGGGAGACTTCAGTAGTGTCACCCTGAGCTGGGAGAGTTCAGTAATGTCAGCGTGAGCTGGGAGACTTCAGTAGTGTCAGCGTGAGCTGGGAGACTTCAGTAGTGTCACCCTGAGCTGGGAGACTTCAGTAGTGTCACCCTGAGCTGGGAGACTTCAGTAATGTCACCCTGAGCTGGGAGACTTCAGTAGTGTCAGCGTGAGCTGGGAGACTTCAGTAGTGTCACCCTGAGCTGGGAGACTTCAGTAGTGTCACCCTGAGCTGGGAGACTTCAGTAGTGTCACCCTGAGCTGGGAGACTTCAGTAGTGTCAGCGTGAGCTGGGAGACTTCAGTAGTGTCAGCGTGAGCTGGGAGACTTCAGTAGTGTCACCCTGAGCTGGGAGACTTCAGTAATGTCACCCTGAGCTGGGAGACTTCAGTAGTGTCAGCGTGAGCTGGGAGACTTCAGTAGTGTCACCCTGAGCTGGGAGACTTCAGTAGTGTCACCCTGAGCTGGGAGACTTCAGTAGTGTCACCCTGAGCTGGGAGACTTCAGTAGTGTCAGCGTGAGCTGGGAGACTTCAGTAGTGTCAGCGTGAGCTGGGAGACTTCAGTAGTGTCACCCTGAGCTGGGAGACTTCAGTAATGTCACCCTGAGCTGGGAGACTTCAGTAGTGTCAGCGTGAGCTGGGAGACTTCAGTAGTGTCACCCTGAGCTGGGAGACTTCAGTAGTGTCACCCTGAGCTGGGAGACTTCAGTAGTGTCACCCTGAGCTGGGAGACTTCAGTAATGTCACCCTGAGCTGAGAGACTTCAGTAGTGTCAGCGTGAGCTGGGAGACTTCAGTAGTGTCAGCGTGAGCTGGGAGACTTCAGTAGTGTCAGCGTGAGCTGGGAGACTTCAGTAGGTCAATGAGGATGTCAAGTATTCCATTGAAGGTTCATCAGCTATGGCATCATCAAAGACTTGGTTCCAGCAGAGCTGGAAACACATTAAGGCATGGAATGAGTGGGGAGGGTTAGGATGTGATTGTGATGTACAGACACAAGACAAGAATAACCACATAATACATAGAACATGTCGCTGTAAAGATCTGCCCAAGATCATCCTCGCATCAGCGGTCTCCAAGTGGATAAATACAGTTTAAGAAAGGTCTTGGAGAGAGAGTATTAGTCGGAACCTCAAATCACAACTTCTATCCCAATTGTGGAATTTTGGTGACTTGTTCCAGCCACGGAATTGTGACTTCCATTTAGTGTGGGGCAAGAAATGTCCTCGGGGTGTCTTCTTTGGGTCACTTTAATAATTATGAGAGAGGCACTTACACGCATGACACATCTCTCACACGCATGACACACCTCTCACAAGTATGACACACCTCTCACAAGCATGACACACCTCTCACACGAATGACACACCTCTCACTTACCTTTGGTCTGATTTCAGCATTTCTTTTTAATCTTTGCAGCCTGGCTCAGAGACCAGGTGTTACTAGGTGTACTACCAGGTGTTGCTAAGTGTACTACCAGGCTGTTACTAGATGTACTACCAGGCTGTTACTAGATGTACTACCAGGCTGTTACTAGATGTACTACCAGGCTATTACTAGATGTGCTACCAGGCTGTTACTAGGTGTACTACCAGGCTGTCACTAGATGTACTACCAGGCTGTTACTAGGTGTACTACCAGGTGTACTACCAGGCTGTCACTAGATGTACTACCAGTCTGTTACTAGATGTACCACCAGGCTGTTACTAGGTGTACTACCAGGTGTACTACCAGGCTGTTACTAGGTGTACTACCAGGTGTTACTAGGTGTACTACCAGGTGTTGCTAAGTGTACTACCAGGCTGTTACTAGATGTACTACCAGGCTATTACTAGATGTACTACCAGGCTGTTACTAGATGTACTACCAGGCTGTTACTAGGTGTACTACCAGGCTGTCACTAGATGTACTACCAGTCTGTTACTAGATGTACCACCAGGCTGTTACTAGGTGTACTACCAGGTGTACTACCAGGCTGTTACTAGGTGTACTACCAGGTGTTACTAGGTGTACTACCAGGCTGTTACTAGGTGTACTACCAGGCTATTACTAGATGTACTACCAGGCTGTTACTAGATGTACTACCAGGCTGTTACTAGGTGTACTACCAGGCTGTCACTAGATGTACTACCAGTCTGTTACTAGATGTACTACCAGGCTGTTACTAGGTGTACTACCAGGTGTACTACCAGGCTGTTACTAGGTGTACTACCAGGTGTTACTAGGTGTACTACCAGGTGTTACTAGGTGTACTACCAGGCTGTTACTAGGTGTACTACCAGGCTATTACTAGATGTACTACCAGGCTGTTACTAGATGTACTACCAGGCTATTACTAGATGTACTACCAGGCTGTTACTAGATGTACTACCAGGCTATTACTAGATGTACTACCAGGCTGTTACTAGATGTACTACCAGGCTGTTACTAGGTGTACTACCAGGTGTACTACCAGGCTGTTACTAGGTGTACTACCAGGTGTTACTAGGTGTACTACCAGGTGTTACTAGGTGTACTACCAGGCTGTTACTAGGTGTACTACCAGGCTAGTTACTAGATGTACTACCAGGCTGTTACTAGATGTACTACCAGGCTGTTACTAGATGTACTACCAGGCTGTTACTAGATGTACTACCAGGCTGTTATAGGTGTACTACCAGGCTGTACTAGATGTACTACCAGTTGTTACTAGATGTACTACCAGGTCTAGTTACTAGGTGTCTACCAGGTGTACTACCAGGCTGTTACTAGGTGTACTACCAGGTGTTACTAGGTGTACTACCAGGCTGTTACTAGGTGTACTACCAGGCTGTTACTAGGTGTACTGTGTACTACCAGGTGTTACTAGGTGTACTACCTGGCTGTTACTAGGTGTACTACCAGGTGTTACTAGGTGTACTACCAGGTGTTACTAGGTGTACTACCAGGTGTTACTAGGTGTACTACCAGGTGTTGCTAGTACTAACAGGTGTTACTAGGTGTACTACCAGGTGTTACTAGGTGTACTGCAAGGTGTTACTAGGTGTACTACCAGGTGTTACTAGGTGTACTACCAGGCTGTTACTAGGTGTACTACCAGGTGTTACTTGGTGTACTACCAGGTGTTACTAGGTGTACTACCAGGTTGTTACTAGGTGTACTACTAGGTGTACTACCAGGTGTTACTATGTGTACTACCAAATGTTACTAGGTGTACTACCAGGCTGTTACTAGGTGTACTACCAGGTTGTTACTAGGTGTACTACTAGGTGTACTACCAGGTGTTACTATGTGTACTACCAAATGTTACTAGGTGTACTACCAGGCTGTTACTAGGTGTACTACCAGGTGTTACTAGGTGTACTACCAGGCTGTTACTAGATGTACTTCCAGGTGTTACTTGATGTACTACCAGGTGTTGCTAGGTGTACTACCAGGTGTTACTAGGTGTACTACCAGGTGTTACTAGGTGTACTACTAGGTGTACTACCAGGTGTTACTAGGTGTACTACCAGGTGTTACTAGGTGTATTACCAGGTGTTGCTAGGTGTACTACCAGGTGTTGCTAGGTGTACTTCCAGGTGTTACTAGGTGTACTACCAGGTGTTACTAGGTGTATTACCAGGTGTTACTAGGTGTATTACCAGGTGTTGCTAGGAACTCATATGCAAAATAACACAAGTATGAGAGAAACTTGTATGTAACGTAGGTGTGGAAACACATGTACAGTACCCTCCCCTCTCTCCCTCCGGTACCCTCTCTCCCCCCTGTACCCTTCTTCCCTCCTGTACCCTCCCCTCCCTCCTTTACTCTCCCCTCTCTCCTGTACCCTCCCTCCTGTACCCTCCCCTCCCTCCAACACTCTCCTGTACCCTCCCCTCCTTCCAGCACCCTCCACTCCCTCCTGTACCCTCCACTCCCTCCAGCACCCTCCCCTCCCTCCTGTACCCTCTCCTCCCACCAACACCCTCCCTCCCTTCACCTTATTTAACGCCCTACTTCCCTCACCGCTTATCCTCAGCCATCCCATCCCTCTTTCACCTCTCTCCCTCCCTCCCTCTCTCGTCTCTTCCACACCCTCCCTCCCTCCTTCCCTTTATTCCCTCTACACCAGTTATTCCCTCCAGTCTACGCCCAGCCTCCATAACTCGTTCCACCACTCCCTCCCCTTTAACCTCTCCCTCCACTCCCTCCCCTTTAACCTCTCCCTCACTCCCTCCCCTTTAACTTCACTCCCTCTTTTCAGTCACGTCTCCCTCCCACCGTCTCTCCCTTCCAATCTAACCCCCTCCCTCTCTCTCCCCTCCCTCCTTCTTGATTATTTACTCTCCCCCTCCAGGTCGTCGTCTTGGGAACCAAGACGGTGAAGAAGAGAATTAAAGTGTCACTTGTACTTACCTAATTGTGGTTGCAGGGGTCGATTCACAGCTCCTGGCCCCATCTCTTCATTGGTCGCTACTACGTCCTCTCCCTGCTCCATGAGCTTTATCATACCTCATCTTAAAACTGTGTGTGTGTGTGTGTGTGTACATGTCTATTTGTATTCACTTGGTTGTAGTTGCAGGGGTCGAGTGTCAGCTCCTGGCCCCGCCTCTCCACTGGTCGCTACCGGGTTCCCTCCTGGCTGCTCGAGCACTGTCATACCTATTCTTAAGTTCCTGTAGTCGCTTCCGGGGTAAGCGCCCCCGCGGCCAGGTCTCAGACCAGTCCTCCTGGTTGCTGACTTGATTGATTGAGCTGTTATTGCCGGCAGCCAGTAATCCAGCTTATGCATCACAGCCGGGCTGATCAGGAACTGCTTTGATAAATGTGCCGAGTTGCCTCTTGATGACAGGAGTTTGTTAGTGATTCCCCTTATGAATATTAAAATGGTATACAATATACCGACAGGTTGATAAGTCAGACAGGCAGCAGTTACGTATCTTTATTCCAAAACGTTTCGCGCATACAGTAGGCTTCTTCAGTCGAGTACAGAAGAGTGAACAGAAGCTGTAGAGATGTAAAGACGATGCCATCAGTCCTAATGCTTATTCTACATCCCCGTGTATCGACTGAAGAAGTCAGTCCACAGATGAAATGTCTCAACAAAGTTCCCATCTGCAGCTGTGTCGTTTTTCACCATCCTCCTGGTGATATGCTTGGTGTAATGCCCACTCCCAGACTTTTCATCTTGCACGTCGTATGTAGCGTCTGTCCAATGTTGTATTCCGTATCCAGCCTTCTCACTCCCCATTTTCATTATTTTGCAAGAGCCAGGATTGTATTCGAACAGCCACTTTCCCAGTCCAACTTGCAGACTGCTCTGGCTATCTTGCAGCCACCTTCCCTTCCACACCTTGTCTCCCATGTTGCTATCGTCTTCGATAGTGTTACACCATCCTCAAACACTGATATACACCGTTCAATTTCCTCTGTCAAGTCGTTTACGTACACCAGGAGGAGCGGGGGGGGGAGGAGGGTATTGTTGTTGTTGTTGATGCTGATGTTGTTACTCTTGTTGTTGCTCTTGTTGTTCAGATCGACTCCAGACTGATGGACTGATTACCTCATTCTCCTTTTCGTCTTCCACCGTTCTTCTCTGTATTGGACTGAAGAAGCCACTGGTTGGCGAATCGTTTCCTCAGTAAAGATTCCCAAATGTTGCATAATATTGCCTAATGCTTCATCTTGTGGGTCTTCTAAATCATCACCTCACAGCTAGTTGAGTCAGGGGGGGGGGGATGGGTAGACCTGCATCTTAGTTTTTGTCTTTGCATTAAATTGCTCATCAACCACAAGTGTCACGTTGTAAGTTACAACAGCTGACACCTACTGTCTCACAGGATAAACCAACTGACAGTTACTCTCAGGGGTACACCAGCTGACAGTTACTCTCAGGGGTACACCAGCTGACAGTTACTCTCAGGGATACATCAGCTGACAGTTACTCTCAGGGGTGCACCAGCTGACAGCTACAGTGCTCTCACAGTGGTCAAGGGGGAAAAAAAAGGTCAGCTTCCGGCTTTACCTTATTTATGGTTGAACTTCCCTTTTGTCCGGCGCCTCGCCGCCGGGGCCTCCTAGTAGTGGAGGGGAAGTGGCACTGGTTGCTAGGGCATGGAGAGGAAGTGGCACTGGTTGCTAAGGTATGGAGAGGAAGTGGCACTGGTTGTTAGGGTATGGAGAGGAAGGGGCACTGGTTGCTAGGGCATGGAGAGGAAGTGGCACTGGTTGCTAGGGCATGGAGAGGAAGGGGCACTGGTTGCTAGGGCATGGAGAGGAAGTGGCACTGGTTGCTAGGGTATGAGGGATGATACTGGTGGTAGGGGAAAAGGGGGGATAATGATACTGGTGCGTACTTTAGATATAAAGAGTAGTGGACCTCTTGGGAAGGCAGGGAAGGTGTGGTAAGAGAGGCAGGGGAGATGAGGCGGTGTTGGGAAGGGAGATGAGGGAATTTTAGGAGGGGGAAAAAACGAGGAAGTGTTAGGAGGAAAAAAAATGGGGTGTTAGAAGGGAAGAATGACATATGTTTTTAAATTGCACTTCCTAATTGGCTAGTGTATTGTGCAACCCCCGTCCATCCCGTGGAGGGTAGACAGGGAGTGTATTGTTACACAGGGGGAATAGCAGTTAGACCTTTCAGGGTGTGGTATTTTATTGGTGATATCGAGTGCAAGCGTCACGTGTATCAATCGTGTGATGCATTATCATAAACTAGTGTGGCACATGTTGCAGCCAGAGGCAATGCTTTGACACGCTCATCTCCCGTCGTGACGGACGAGAGTGATGCTGTAGCGGGTGCAGAGGGAGGTAGCACGGGAGGCCGAGAGAGGTGGAGGCTGAACACGTGCAGCGAGGATGTAGGAGATGGCTTTCCTGAACCCCTCATGGTGCAGGCCGGCAGCATCCTGGCAGTAACAACCATGGCCTCAACGCCACAACCTTACCACCACGCCAAATTAAAGATAAACTATGACCATTTGAGGCTGTAGTGACCGCGACCGACTGAAAGAAGAAAAAGAGGCTTCGATACACTGGGAATATAATTGAGAATATGAGAGGAGTGAACACGAGCGAGAAGTGTGGTCAGGGGGCAGCCTCACAAGGGCCAGCCTTGGATCGAGGCAGGTAAACTGGTGTCATCCAGGCGACAACCACCACAGTGGTGTCATCCAGGCGACATCCACCACAGTGGTGTCATCCAGGCGGCAACCACCACAGTGGTGTCATCCAGGCGACAACCACCACCATCCTAGTCAGCATGGTGGACCTCGGCGGATATGTCATCATCCTAGTCGAGACGAAGGATAAGAAGATCAAGCTTTATGGTGAGTACACTATATACTGTTATAAGGTTCACTATATAGTAACAAGTATGGTGCACTGTCCTCAAGGATGGTACTGTCATATTGATCAGTGTCTAACTATTCAAGGAACTATTACTAACGTCCAATCCTCAGCTCTAACCTGATTACCCATCATTTCCTGGGATATTTACTTGAGAAGTGATCTACAGACTCATGTGAACACAGGTTAGGGTATAGCCATTCAGCTAGGTCGAACCGTAATAATAATAATAATAATATTAAATAATACTTTACCTTTGTGTGTGTGGCAGTGTTGGTGGACTTCATTAACAAAGCAATGTTTCTCTCCCACCCAAAACTTTCTCAGCCACTTTTCTGCCTTCTTTTGGACTTCTGTCATTTGTTTTGCCATTTTTACAAACATTAGTGTAAATATTATTATATTCACCTTCACCAGCGTAATTGCAAATATACTGAAAATTTCCCTGCAACATTATTCGTCCTGGCTTTGTTCAGCTTGCCTGAGTGGGTCCACTCATTAATAACTATCACAACACTTTCTAAAATATACATGTACAGTTATATTGTAAACAACATCAATATCTGTAGTTATATTGTAAACAACATCAATACCTGTACAGTTATATTGTAAACAGCATCAATATCTGTACAGTTATATTGTAAACAACATCAATACCTGTAGTTATATTGTAAACAACATCAATATCTGTACAGTTATATTGTAAACAACATCAATACCTGTACAGTTATATTGTAAACAACATCAATACCTGTATAGTTATATTGTAAACAACATCAATACCTGTACAGTTATTGTAAACAACATCAATACATGTAGTTATATTGTAAACAACATCAATACCTGTACAGTTATATTGTAAATAACATCAATACCTGTACAGTTATATTGTAAACATCAATACCTGTACAGTTATATTGTAAACAACATCAATACATGTACAGTTATATTGTAAACAACATCAATACATGTACAGTTATATTGTAAACCTCAATACCTGTACAGTTATATTGTAAACAACATCAATACATGTACAGTTATATTGTAAACAACATCAATACCTGTACAGTTATATTGTAAACATCAATACCTGTACAGTTATATTGTAAACATCAATACCTGTACAGTTATATTGTAAACAACATCAATACATGTACAGTTATATTGTAAACAACATCAATACCTGTACAGTTATATTGTAAACATCAATACCTGTACAGTTATATTGTAAACATCAATACCTGTACAGTTATATTGTAAACAACATCAGTACATGTACAGTTATATTGTAAACAACATCAATACCTGCACAGTTATATTGTAAACAACATACATGTATCATGTATTTTCAAGAGGAAACTGACTGCTAACATGTTTATTATAAAAACAACAACTCCAGAAGCAAGATAGGTAGCTGAAGCTGCCGAGCAAAATATATAATGATAGGAAATGGATTTAGATTAAATTTTTGATTGAGAATAAATTTAGATTGGATTTCTGCCGCCTTAGTTGCTCGTTCATCTGAATTTATATCTACTGTTGACTTATCTGTTGCAAGCAAATTTAGGAAATTTGCTTGATATGTGTGGTATCTTACTTTCATTAATATCTTGATTTATCACATAGGTTATTATACTGTCTATCTCTATATAGTGTTCAAGATAGTGACCATAGGTCTGGCAACATTACATTTAGTTTGATCATCATCTGTGTGTGTCAAACTGCCAGAAGTACATACTTGTAGCCAAGCCTAGGCCTGGCTACTACAACATCAGTCAAACTGTTCACATTCCAAGTTGCTCCATGAACGTACTTATCTACATTCATGTTATCAGAGTTATAGATCTCAGGCTTCTAACTGCACTCTTATAACTCTGGCTATAAATGGCAGAGAAAGACAAAAGATTAGGTCTTTTTATTGACCTAAGGAAAGCTTTCGACACAGTAAACCACATCATCCTACTCCACAAACTTGACCACTATGGTATAAGAGGTCATGCACTTGCATACTTCAAATCCTACCTTACTAATAGGTATCAGTATGTCACCATTAAAGACACAACCTCCTCGACACGACCACTTGATACTGGAGTCCCACAGGGAAGTGTCCTTGGTCCCCTGCTCTTCCTCTTATACATCACTGATCTACCCAATGTATCACAACACCTGAAACCAATACTCTTTGCTGACGACACGACTTATGTCATCTCCCACCCAAATCTTGAAACGCTCGACACCATTGTTAACGACGAATTACTAAAAATATCTACATAGATGACAGCCAACAAACTTACACTCAACACTGATAAGACCTTCTATATTATGTTTGGTAACAGAGCAGATGATGCACAATTAAACATTAAGATCAACAACACTTTTATTGCTAAACATAATGAGGGTAAATTCTTGGGCCTTCACCTCGACAGTAACCTGAAATTCAGCACTCATATGCAACACATAACAAAGAAAGTGTCCAAAACTAAGATACGTTACTATGTACCACAATCAGCCCTACTCACACTATACTATTCACTCATCTATCCCTACCTCACATATGCCATTTGTGCATGGGGATCAACAGCAGCAAGACACCTAAAACCAATAATAACCCAACAAAAAGCCGCAGTAAGAATTATCACGCAATCCAACGCTAGGCAGCACCCCCCCCCCACTCTTCACAGACCTAAACTTACTCACTGTTCATAACATCCACACTTACTACTCTGCAGTCTACATTTATAGAGCCATAAATACCAACTTTAACCTGAACTAAAACTCTTTATTGACAGTTGTGACAGGACCCATAGATATAATACCAGACACAAACATCTCTTTGACATCCCCGTGTCCTACTAAATTTATACAAAAATTCAATGTACATAAAAGGGCCTAAAATCTGGAACTCCCTGAATGAAAACTCTAGAACTGCAGACACAACCTCCATTTTCAAAAGCACCGTTAAAAATCATCTTATCTCACTTACCGGTAGCTAACCACATGAAAATTACTTTATCTTGCACATATCCACAACAAAATTACACTTATTGATATCTGTGATTCCCCCTTAATTTTGCACATGACTGTAGCCAAGATTCTAAAACAGCTATAGCTTCATAATTCTTAAGCTAGTCATAAGTTTGCCTAAGACACTCCAATATAGAAACTGTATCATGCCAACACGTCACCATTTCCATTAATATATAAACTAATTGTTAAATTCTTTAATTTTTGTACTACCTCAATTTGATAAACCTAGTTAATCACTATAATTACCTAACCTTAATACCAGTATAATCATTGTATAGAGTAAGTTTGCCTGATTTACTCCAATATTGGAGCAAACGGAGGAGAGAGAGATACATGATAATATATACCTGGAAAGTACTTGAGGACCTGGTCCCAAATCTGCACACTGCCATAACAACATACTGGAGCAGGGGTGCGGTGGGGACAATACGGGAGCACTGTATTAACATCCGGGGTCCCAGACTATTCAACATCTTACCAGAAGATATCCGAAACACGGCTGGAACCAGTGTAGAAGCCTTCAAGAGGAAACTGGACAAGTATCTTCACCAGGTGCCAGATCAACCAGGCTGTGATGGATATGTGGGGCAGCGGGCCTCCAGCAACAACAGCCTGGTTGACCAGGCAAGCACCAGACGAGCCTGGCCCATGGCCGGGCTCAGAGAGTAGATAAACTCTGGTGGTCTGGTGGCTAAAGCTCTCGCTTCACACGGCGAGGGCCTGGGTTCGATTCCCAGCCAGGGCAGAAACATTGGGCGTGTTTCTTTACACCTGTTGTCTATGTTCCCCATCAGTAAAATGGGTACCTGGGTGTTAGTTGACTGGTGTGAGTCGCATCCTGGGACACTGACCTAATCTGCCCGAAATGCTCAGCATAACAAGGGACTTTCTATGTAGTAGTATGTCACTGATATCAGCTAGGCCTGTATACCATGTACATGTACTTGTAATAAATAAAGATATTATTATAAAGGTATATCAAAGGTATAACCTAGTACGTACTATTAAGTCTGCCCGAAATGTTAGCATGCCCAAGCATGCTTGGCATGCTAACGGCCATCTTTGTAATTATAGTCCTTAGTCCTTAAAATGTAAAACACACATTGTAATTTTTACAGAGAAATAAATTAATTTGAAATTGAATTTTGAATGGTAATTTTTTTACACTTTTAAGTCGACCGAATCAAAGAAAACGGAGTATCTGGTGTCTCATGGGAGACTGAGATTTTTACGTGTGATTAAACAATCATGTACCAGGGACCGGGATCCATCATGATACAATACATGACAGATTATTCTGAGTCATCTAAGCCTGGAATAGTTAGTTAGTTAGCACTGTGGTATGACCAAATTAGTTCCGGTGACGAGGTAGGCTTTTTTTTTTTTTTTTGCACATGACATGTGGAACAGCGGCAGCCTACAAGGTAAGTAGCCTAGGTTGTGTTCTCAGAAATATAAGTCTAAGCGGTAGAGGTCACTGTTTTGATTTGTCATGGATTCCCAATAATGTTTGTTTAACGCCGCCTTAGTGATGTTTCACTCTGTAGACGACCCATTAATCATAATGATATTGGCGTTTAACCAGTCGTCCAGATGTCCCAGATTTAATCTAGATAGTGTTAGGCGAAAGGATAAAAGTGCAACTAATGCAACATTTTATTGTGGCAACGTTTCGCTTTCCTGGAGCTCTGCAGGAACTTTGTCAAGTATTTGAATCCTGTGCCAGCCGAATATTTGTGTTGTGAGTCTCGAGTCTAGCACACTAAATACAGTCAATTGTCTCTGTAGCAGAGTTCTTAATCAAGAAACGTTTCAATGTGGGATCATTCTTAAAAACTGTATTGACGCTTAACTAACTTGGAGTCCTAAATCATTCGGCAAGATTTCCGTTAAAGACAGACCTAACGGGTTTTTTTAATATTGTGATTATCTTAGTACAGTCCTGTAAAATGTGTTCTTCTTGGAAGTCAAGGCTCTCTCAACGAAGACCTTTGGATATCTCATCTTATTAATGAAGTCATCGAGAGGTTCGTTGCAAGCACCAGTCGAGTCTGGCCCATGGCCGGGCTCCGAGAGTAGCTAAACTCTCGAAACTCTTCAAAGGTATATCAAAGGTATACACTCCAGGCTTTCAATGCCGCAAAGGCCAGAAACATGGCAGGGTAGATAATGAGAATTTTAAGAACAAGAGGAACAATGCTTCTGACGACACTATTCAAATCGCTTGTCCCTTCTAGGGAATGAAAAAAGCATGAAAAAGGTCTAGGGATGATAATAATAATATCAACTGACCTATTTTTGAAAGAAAACAGTGACGCAAAGGCAAAGGCCAGGAAGATGAGTAGTTGGATAATGATAACTTTCAAAACAAAAGAAATAATGCCAGTGGTAGCTGTGTTCAAGTGATGTGTGCACTCTCACCTGGAGTGCTGCTCAGTGTTGGCAGCTCCATTCAGAGCAGGTGAGATAACACACACAACTGGAAAGTAACACAGAATATTTACTGCCTACATAGAACCAATAGAGCATTTAAACTACCGTGAACACTTCAAAGAACTGGACATGTACAGATGGAAAATGTTAAAAGGACCGTAACAACGTACAGGAGTGAGAGATATGTAGGGAGCGTAAAATAAACTCTGTGAAAAGCAGGGAATCCACGGGCACCATTCGAAAGCAGTGTGTCAACATTCTTGGTCCAAGACTATTAACCTGCTGGCAGGAGATATGAGAAGTAGTGTTGGAACCAGGGTAGAAGCCTTTAAGAGAACACAAGCACTGCTTCTGCTAAGTGCTAGACCAGTCGGGTTGTGAAGGCCAGAGGGTCGTCAACAGCAACAGCCTGGTTGAACAAATGATTAACAAGAGTGGCCTCACGTCGGGGTCTTGGGTTAGAACAACCCTCGAAACAGGTCACTGGTATATCACAGTGGTGGTGGTGGTGATGCATATGACGGTGGAGGTTTTAGCGGTAGTGGTAGTTTAATTGGTGGTGATTGTGATAGTGGTTTGAGTGGGGTTATGATGGTTTAAGAAGTGTTGGTGGTGGTTGTGGTGGTTTAAGAAGTAGTGGTAGTGGTGGTTTCAGTGGTTGTAGTTTCAGTAATGGTGATGGTAGTTTCATTGGTGGTGGTGGTTTCAGTGGTTTCAGGGGTTGTGGTTTCAGTAATGGTGATGGTAGTTTCATTGGTGGTGGTGGTTTCAGTGGTTTCAGGGGTTGTGGTTTCAGTAATGGTGATGGTAGTTTCATTGGTGGTGGTGGTTTCAGTGGTTTCAGTGGTTGTGGTTTCAGTAATGGTGATGGTAGTTTCATTGGTGGTGGTGGTTTCAGTGGTTGTGGTTTCAGTAATGGTGATGGTAGTTTCATTGGTGGTGGTGGTTTCAGTGGTTCGCTTGGGTTTCAGTAATGGTGATGGTATTGTCATTGGTGGTGGTGGTTGAGTGGTTGTGGTTAGTGGAGATGGTGATGGTGGTGTGGTAGTGGAGGTGGTGGTGGTAGTGGAGGTGGTGGTGGTAGTGGAGGTGGTGGTGGTAGTGGAGGTGGTGGTGGTAGTGGAGGTGGTGGTGGTAGTGGATGTGGTAGTGGAGGTGGTGGTGGTGGTAGTGGAGGTGGTGGTGGTGGTAGTGGAGGTGGTGGTGGTAGTGGAGGTGGTGGTGGTAGTGGAGGTGGTGGTGGTAGTGGAGGTGGTGGTGGTAGTGGAGGTGGTGGTGGTAGTGGAGGTGGTGGTGGTGGTAGTGGAGGTGGTGGTGGTAGTGGAGGTGGTGGTGGTAGTGGAGGTGGTGGTGGTGGTATGGTTGTAGGTGGTGGTGGTGAGTGGAGTGTTGTAGAGGTTGTGGTGGTTGGGGTGGTTGTGCAGGTTGTGGTGGTTGGTGGTGGTTGTAGCGAGGTTGTGGTGGTTTGGTGGTTGTAGCAGGTTGGGTGGTTTGTAGTGGTTGTTGTGCAGGTTGTGGTGGTTTGTAGTGGTGGTTGTAGCAGGTTGTGGTGGTTCGTAGTGGTGGTTGTAGCAGGTTGTGGTGGTTCGTAGTGGTGGTTGTAGCAGGTTGTGGTGGTTTGTCGTGGTGGTTGTAGCAGGTTGTGGTGGTTTGTCGTGGTGGTTGTAGCAGGTTGTGGTGGTTTGTCGTGGTGGTTGTAGCAGGTTGTGGTGGTTTGTCGTGGTGGTTGTAGCAGGTTGTGGTGGTTTGTCGTGGTGGTTGTAGCAGATTGTGGTGGTTTGTCGTGGTGGTTGTAGCAGGTTGTGGTGGTTTGTAGTGGTTGTAGCAGGTTGCGGTGGTTTGTCGTAGTGGTTGTAGCAGGTTGTGGTGGTTTGTAGTGGTTGTTGTAGCAGGTTGTGGTGGTTTGTCGTAGTGGTTGTAGCAGGTTGTGGTGGTTTGTAGTGGTTGTAGCAGGTTGCGGTGGTTTGTCGTGGTTGCTGGAGTGTGACACCACCACACTCTCCTACAACAAGGTTCCTGAACACACAAGAGTGTCACCACCACAGCAAGGCTCCTTGACACAGTCCCACTTACCAGACTTTTATTTATGAGAGAGAGAGAGAGAGAGAGAGAGAGAAGAGAGCACGGAGTTCATTCAGATTGAATAACAGATGACAGTGGAAATAATTATGGAAAAGTTGAAGAAACAAACTTAATAGAGTACCTACAAAAGTGTTATGGAAAGTTATAAGAGGGAGTTAGATTCCACTAGTACATGAGAGTAGCAAGGACTTATTCAGCAGTGATGTGTGTCAGCACGCAGTTAGCAAAGCAGTCAGCTCAACTAAGAGGACCAGGCAAGTCTCCTAACACCTAGTAGGACATAGGTACCTGGGTGTTAGTCGATTCTGGAGGGTCGTAACCTAGGGAATGACTCCAGTTGCATTGAATTGGTTAATAAATCTCCAGGTTTAAATAAATCAAATGACCTTCTTCAGTTGAGGTCATGGGGACGACGGTGGTCTCATAAGCAAGTTAGAGTAAGCGAGGTGCCTGGGTGCTGAAGGAGGCTGTGTGGGGGAGTTTTCTGTAAGAGGATACCGAGTCTCAGGTCTTAGGCAAGATGGTAAATATGGACGCCCAGGGGTCATACAAGACACATGGCTGGTGTGGACACCAGAGAGGACACACGCTTCGCCAGAGAGGACACACACGCCTCACCTGAGAGAACACACGCCTCAGTAGACAGGACACACACACGCCTCACTAGAGGCGACACACGCCTCACCAGTGAGGACACACGCCTCACTAGAGAAGACACACCTCACTGGAGAGAACACACACACACTTCACCAGAGAGGACACACCTCACCAGACAGGACACACACCTCACCAGACAGGACACACACCTCACCAGACAGGACACACACCTCACCAGACAGGACACACACACCTCACCAGACAGGACACACACCTCACCAGACAGGACACACCTCACCAGACAGGATACACACACACACCTCACCAGACAGGATACACACACACACCTCACCAGACAGGACACACACACACCTCACCAGACAGGACACACACCTCACTAGACAGGACACACACCTCACCAGACAGGACACACACACACCTCACCAGACTGGACACACACCTCACCAGACAGGACACACACCTCACCAGACACGACACACACCTCACCAGGCAGGATACACACCTCACCAGACAGAACACACCTCACCAGACAGAACACACACCTCACCAGACAGAACACACACCTCACCAGACAGAACACACACCTCACCAGACAGGACACACACCTCACCAGACAGGACACACACCTTACCAGACAGAACACACACCTCACCAGACAGGACACACACCTCACCAGGCAGGACACACACCTCACCAGACAGAACACACACCTCACCAGACAGAACACACACCTTACCAGACAGAACACACACCTCACCAGACAGAACACACACCTCACCAGACAGAACACACACCTCACCAGACAGGACACACACCTCACCAGACAGGACACACACCTCACCAGACAGGACACACACCTCACCAGACAGAACACACACCTCACCAGACAGAACACACACCTCGCCAGACAGAACACACACCTCCCCAGACAGGACACACACCTCACCAGACAGGACACACACCTCACCAGACAGAACACACACCTCACCAGACAGAACACACACCTCACCAGACAGGACACACACCTCACCAGACAGAACACACACCTCACCAGACAGGACACACACCTCACCAGACAGGACACACACCTCACCAGACAGGACACACACCTCACCAGACAGAACACACACCTCACCAGACAGAACACACACCTCGCCAGACAGAACACACACCTCGCCAGACAGGACACACACCTCACCAGACTGGACACACACCTCACCAGACTGGACACACACCTCACCAGACAGGACACACACCTCACCAGACAGGACACACACCTCACCAGACAGGACACACACCTCACCAGACAGGACACACACCTCACCAGACAGGACACACACAACCATAACAGTGATGAGTATAAAATCATTCTTGCCTTGGTCCCCTCAGGCTTGCTTTGGTCCCCTCAGGCTTGCCTTGGTCCCCTCAGGCTTGCCTTGGTCCCCTCAGGCTTGCTTTGGTCCCCTCAGGCTTGCCTTGGTGCCCTCAGGCTTGCCTTGGTCCCCTCAGGCTTGCTTTGGTCCCCTCAGGCTTGCCTTGGTGCCCTCAGGCTTGCCTTGGTGCCCTCAGGCTTGCCTTGGTGCCCTCAGGCTTGCCTTGGTCCCCTCAGGCTTGCCTTGGTCCCCTCAGGCTTGCCTTGGTCCCCTCAGGCTTGCCTTGGTCCCCTCAGGCTTGCTTTGGTCCCATCAGGCTTGCCTTGGTGCCCTCAGGCTTGCCTTGGTGCCCTCAGGCTTGCCTTGGTGCCCTCAGGCTTGCCTTGGTGCCCTCAGGCTTGCTTTGATCCCCTCAGACTTGCTTTGGTCCCCTCAGGCTTGCCTTGGTCCCTCAGGCTTGCCTTGGTCCCCTCAGGCTTGCCTTGGTCCCCTCAGGCTTGCCTTGGTCCCCTCAGGCTTGCCTTGGTCCCCTCAGGCTTGCCTTGGTCCCCTCAGGCTTGCCTTGGTCCCCTCAGGCTTGCCTTGGTCCCCTCAGGCTTGCCTTGGTCCCCTCAGGCTTGCCTTGGTGCCCTCTGGCTTGCCTTGGTGCCCTCAGGCTTGCCTTGGTGCCCTCAGGCTTGCCTTGGTGCCCTCAGGCTTGCCTTGGTCCCCTCAGGCTTGCCTTGGTGCCCTCAGGCTTGCCTTGGTGCCCTCAGGCTTGCCTTGGTGCCCTCAGGCTTGCCTTGGTGCCCTCAGGCTTGCCTTGGTGCCCTCAGGCTTGCCTTGGTGCCCTCAGGCTTGCCTTGGTGCCCTCAGGCTTGCCTTGGTGCCCTCAGGCTTGCCTTGGTGCCCTCAGGCTTGCCTTGGTGCCCTCAGGCTTGCCTTGGTCCCCTCAGGCTTGCCTTGGTCCCCTCAGGCTTGCCTTGGTCCCCTCAGGCTTGCCTTGGTCCCCTCAGGCTTGCCTTGGTCCCCTCAGGCTTGCCTTGGTGCCCTCAGGCTTGCCTTGGTGCCCTCAGGCTTGCCTTGGTGCCCTCAGGCTTGCCTTGCTGCCCTCAGGCTTGCCTTGGTGCCCTCAGGCTTGCCTTGGTGCCCTCAGGCTTGCCTTGGTGCCCTCAGGCTTGCCTTGGTGCCCTCAGGCTTGCCTTGGTCCCCTCAGGCTTGCCTTGGTCCCCTCAGGCTTGCCTTGGTGCCCTCAGGCTTGCCTTGGTGCCCTCAGGCTTGCCTTGGTGCCCTCAGGCTTGCTTTGGTGCCCTCAGGCTTGCCTTGGTGCCCTCAGGCTTGCCTTGGTGCCCTCAGGCTTGCCTTGGTCCCCTCAGGCTTGCCTTGGTCCCCTCAGGCTTGCCTTGGTCCCCTCAGGCTTGCCTTGCTGCCCTCAGGCTTGCCTTGCTGCCCTCAGGCTTGCCTTGCTGCCCTCAGGCTTGCCTTGGTGCCCTCAGGCTTGCCTTGGTGCCCTCAGGCTTGCCTTGGTGCCCTCAGGCTTGCCTTGGTCCCCTCAGGCTTGCCTTGGTCCCCTCAGGCTTGCCTTGGTGCCCTCAGGCTTGCCTTGGTGCCCTCAGGCTTGCTTTGATCCCCTCATAGCACCCTTTACGGACACCGTAACCTTTGAAGCTGTCGTAGCTGATGAACCTTTAATGGAATACTCGACGACATCCTCATTGACCTACTGAAGTCTCCCAGCTCACGCTGACACTACTGAAGTCTCCCAGCTCACGCTGACACTACTGAAGTCTCCCAGCTCAGGGTGACACTACTGAAATCTCCCAGCTCCCTCCTACAGGTATCCATCCTTCAGTATCCCTCCTACAGGTATTCATCCTTCAGATATCCCTCATACAAGTATCCATTCTACAGGTACAAGAGGTAGTGTCGTGGGGTTCGCCAGGAAGATGTAGGTGAAAGAATACAGACGTCGGATGTTCTAGGAGGCGATAATTGTGGTAGAGTTGAGGGGAAAGCCCAGACCTGCCTATTACGCCTGGCGTGGAAGTGAGAGGGAGGCCTGCGGCATGGCCTCTCACATGAGCGGGACACGTGACGTCACAGCTAGCTAGGGAGCCTACCTATAACATAGCTGCCATTATCTAAATATACTACACAAGTATTCAGTACACTACTGACAGTAGTAGTAGTAACCACTTAACTATTCACAGAATCGTTCAATCCTTAATTTGGTGGAAATTAACATAAAACGACTATAAGGGAAAGATATTGCCCGAAATGCTCTGCATGTCAGTGAGCTTTCTGCAAGCACAGCTAGATGTCACTCGTCTCTGTACAAACATTGTATCATGCTCAAATAAAATTATTATTATTATTATTATTATTATTATTATTATTATTATTATTATTATTATTATTATTGTTGTTCCTTTGAACCACATCCTTTGTGGAAATCTGGAGAATGGGAAAAAAATCGGACAGCGCAGCATCACATTCAGATCACCTGAGTGAATCAGGATGTGTCAAAGGGTCGCATTCAGATCACCTGAGTGAATCAGGATGTGTCAAAGGGTCGCATTCAGATCACCTGAGTGAATCAGGATGTGTCAAAGGTCGAACTACAAGGTCACCCCCGCCAGGCCAGAGGTTAGAAGTGTAAATAATACAGAGTTTGAGAGGTGCAGCAGATCAGTGAGTGTAACGCCAGTGTTTCCTGTTGCACACTAACCAATTCCTAATGTTTATAATTAAAACCCATAATTTTTAAAGGGATGGACTGGTAAGCCAGCGGAAGGCCTCCGTCAGATGACCATAAACTCCAGCTGTGGGTCATTATATGACTAAGACCCCCCGTCAGGAAACACTTGTCCTGTTTACTGACAAACCTTACCTAACCTAGCGTGTTGCTCAGTTGCTAAGCTCTAATGAGTCGTGGTGAGGTTGTTAGAGCAGAAGCCAGCATACCAAGAACTGCTTTAGAGAACTGGGTTATAGAACCCTCCTGTATAACGATTACAGTTATAAATTGCCATCTTACCAGCTGATGAAGCCCCTCGTGTTTATCAGTGACACTTTATGAGGTAACATAAACTTGAACGACTGTCACAATATATCAGTCATGGAGAGAATCAGTGCCAAGTCTGCAAAAAAATTTAAGCATCTTGCAAGAGGCTTAGATTGTCATATACCAAAAGTAGTTTCACGTGGCTTGTGCTGGTATAAATACCACTACTAGCACTGTGCTGGACACACCACATTCCTTCCTTCCTCTGAGGGGGTTTACCTCTCCCCCTCCCTTCACTTACACGTTGCAAACAAACCACGGTACGGGTGGGGATTGAACTCGTGGCAAGTGAGTTGCAACTCCAGTAACATTGCGTAGCTTCTGACGAAAGACAGAAAAGTGAAAGGCCTAGAGCTAGTGGTTTCCATCCCCAGGTGACTTGTTTTGCGCGCACACACATACACACACACACACACGTGTGTGTGTGTGTGCTTGCCTCAGTGCCGGGGCGTGAGTAAAACTGTATTTCCTGGCTCTTAACTGAGACATTAACCTTTAGCTGGAAGTTCTCAGATCTGAAGGAGTAAAACTCATGCTTGTAGCCTCGCTACTTTCTGCTTCTCCTTTAGTTATTAGCTGCGTGGTGTTTTATTTGTGACCATAGTGTTTTATATATGACCTTAGCAACTCCAGGTAAACTCCAGGTTAGTGATTTATATTTGACCTTAGTGCTTAATAGGTGACCTTAATGCTGACATGGGTTATGTAAGTTATGCTCCTTCATAAAGTTTGTGATTTGGCGTCTCATCATCTTGCCATAGACAGTTTTGTAACTTGTCCGCCAGAACTCTGCTGCTGCTGCTGCTGTGTGCAACTCTGCTGCTGCTGCTGCTGTGTGCAACTCTGCTGCTGCTGCTGTGTGCAACTCTGCTGCTGCTGCTGCTGCTGTGTGCAGAGGAGCCATCCCTGTGTGCACTCTTGAACATTCCCAGGACGTCAGTTAGATCTAAGATCTTTCTCTATAGAATACTAAGTGCTTGTGATGCTGCTACTTTGCACTGTTTTGCCGAACTATTGTTACTGTAACATTGTTTGCGGATGTGAGACTAATGAGAAGAATAACTGGTGAGTGATAACCTCCAGAGATGTTGTCAAACAAATGATTTCTTGAGTTCAACCCGAGCAAATGCAAGGTCATGCGAACTGGAGGTGAGGGAAAACCGGACACAGAGTACAGCATGGGAGTTGAAAGGATCTGTGAGTGAATATAACACCCAGCATATTGCAATAACTACACGTAAACCATATAAAGTCAGCGGCATGTGGAAGATTAGCAAACCTCAGCACAGTATTGAGAAGCGTGAGCAAGGAATCATTCACAGCCTTGTATATGTCAGGCCAGTCAGTGAGGGACAAGGGGAGACATGATTATGACATACAAAATCCTAAGAGGAAATGATAGGGTAGATAGATACGGACTGAGTTGAGAGGGTCAAGATCAAGGGGACACAGGGGGAGGCTGAAAAGGTAAATGACTTGACTGAGGCAGTGTGGCGGTACACTCAATACACAGCTTCAAGAACAGATATAATAAGTCCACAAGAAGCCAGAAGTCAGTGATGCCGATCAAAGTAGTCTAGAATGCGGGGCCAGGAGCTGAGTCTCGACCCCCGCAAACACTACCCAGTAAGTACACACACACACGAGAGGGGAGACCCAGTAATGGGCGTAACAAATGACTGTATATAACACCAATATCACAGCTGGTATTGCTGAAATGTTAGGAATAAAACACACTGCAAATTTCAACCTGCACCGGACTATTGTAAATGATGCCATCCAGTGCTAAGCTGAATACTTGTGCACCATTGTGCACCACTGTTCACCACTGTGCACCATTGTTTACCAGTGTGCACCATTGTGTACCAGTGTGCACCATTGAGAGGCTGTTGCCCTCCATGACACACATCAACCAGAGGGTAATTCTCTAGTGAACACAGCTTAAAGTGTAATAGTGAACAGAGGGAAATTATAAGTTGCCATAGTGAAAATTTCTGTTCCTGGAGGCACAATACTGACCCCATAGACTGAGGCATCAATCATAACACTGTATTATCCATTGCAGTATGAGTGTGAGCAGTATTACACTGTCAACAGTGTAATACTTGTGTAGTATATACTCTTGACATGAGAATGGCATCCATTGAGGACACAGCAAACCTCCAAGCTGATATAAACAAAGTCTTCCAGTGGGCCACTAACAACAGTATGATGTTCAACGGGGACAAATTTCAGTTACATCGTCATGGAAAGGTTGAGGAAATGAAGACTAAAACGGAGTATAAAACAAACTCGAATCAATCAATAGAGCGTAAGGCTAATGTGATAGACCTGGAAGTGATCATGTGAGAAAATCTCACCTTCAAGGATCACAACAGTGTCACTATCACAACCGCAAGGAAAGTCACAGAGATGCCAAGTCAATGATACTCTTCAAGTCACTTGTTCTCTCCCTAGGCTGGAGTACTGCTGTATGCTAACAGTTCTGTTCAGGCAGGTGGAATTGCGGACATGGAGAAAGGTCAGAGAGCCTTCACTACTTGCATAGATTCATTTAATTACCTAAATTACTGGGAACGTTTGAATTCCCTCGACCTGTACTCCTTGGAACGTAGGCGAGAGAGTCACATTATAATTTATACCTGAAAGATTCTAGAAAGATTGGTCCCAAATCTGCTCAAACAAGTCATTTCCCGTAAAAGTAAGCAGTTTGGCAAGCAATGTCAAATACCTCCAGTGAAAAGCAAGAGCGCTGTGAGTGCACTGAGAGGGCAATTCAATAAGTGTAAAGAGGCCAATACTCTTCAACGTCCTCCCTTCTTACATACAGGGGGATTACCAACAAATCCCTCGCCGTCTTCAAGAAAACAAAAAAGGAATTCCACTTTAGGATGAAAATTATCATACCTACACCCACATCACCAGTATGAATGTACACACCTTACATGTATACATGTGTATGTGTCCTGGCTAGTCTGGTATGTATCCTAAATTTCTTGTTAATGTAAAATATAAACCACAGATGCATTACCAAGTAAAAGTGGTCAGTCCACTTATTTCCTTACTTCTTATTCCCCTCTTCCTCTTCCTCTCTCCCCCATACCTCCTTAACCCACTTCCATTATACCTCTTATCTTCTTCCTTCCTCCTCCTTACCAGGACTCTGGTCATAGTTCGGTTGCTCTCCTTGTACCTTCCTTGATCCAGGAAAGTGGAGCTACCCTCCCTTTCCTCGGATCAAACCTTATTACCCCCTATTAACCAAGGGCTGTGCGACCCTTAAGGCTTTAGCGCTTCCCCATCAATAGAATACTTCTAATACTACTACTACTGCTCTGGGTCACACTAGGAGACAGTGAGTGGGTCACACCAGGAGACAGTGAGTGGGTCACACTAGAAGACAGTGAGTGGGTCACACCAGGAGACAGTAAGTGGGTCACACCAGGAGACAGTGAGTGGGTTACACCAGGAGACAGTGAGTGGGTCACACCAGGGGACAGTGAGTGGGTCACAACAGGAGACAGTGAGTGGGTCACACCAGGAGACAGTGAGTGGGTCACACCAGGAGACAGTGAGTGGGTCACACCAGGGGACAGTGAGTGGGTCACACCAGGAGACAGTGAGTGGGTCACACCAGGAGACAGTGAGTGGGTCACACCAGGAGACAGTGAGTGGGTCACACCAGGAGACAGTGAGTGGGTCATACCAAGAGACAGTGAGTGGGTCACACCAGGAGGCAGTGAGTGGGTCACACAAGGAGACAGTGAGTGGGTTACACCAGAAGACAGTGAGGGGGCCACACCAAGAGACAGTGAGGGGGCCACACCAAGAGACAGTGAGTGGGTCACACCAGAAGACAGTGAGTGGGTCACACCAGGAGACAGTGAGTGGGTTACACCAGGAGACAGTGAGGGGGTCACACCAGGACAGTGAGTGGGTCACACCAGGGGACAGTGAGTGGGTCACACCAGGAGTCAGTGAGTGGGTCACACCAGGAGAGAGTGAGTGGGTCACGCCAGAAGACAGTGAGTGGGTCACACCAGGAGACAGTGAGTGGGTCACACCAGGGGACAGTGAGTGGGTCACACCAGGAGACAGTGAGTGGGTCACACCAGGACAGTGAGTGGGTCACACAAGGAGACAGTGAGTGGGTCACACCAGGAGACAGTGAGTGGGTCACACCAGGAGACAGTGAGTGGATCACACCAGGAGACAGTGAGTGGGTCACACCAGGAGACAGTGAGTGAGTCACACCAGGAAACAGTGAGCCACACCAGGAGACTTTGAGTGAGTCACACCAGGGGACAGTGAGTGGGTCACACCAGGAGACAGTGAGTGGGTCACACCAGGAGACAGTGAGTGGGTCACACCAGGGGACAGTGAGTGGGTCACACCAGGAGACAGTGAGTGGGTCACACCAGGAGACTGAGTGGGTCACACCAGGAGACAGTGAGTGGGTCATACCAGGAAACAGTGAGTGAGCTACACCAGGAGACAGTGAGTGGGTCACACCAGGAGACAGTGAGTGGGTCACACCAGGGGACAGTGAGAGGGTCACACCAGGAGACAGTGAGAGGGTCACACCAGGAGACAGTGAGTGGGTCACACCAGGAGACAGTGAGTGGGTCATACCAGGAGACAGTGAGTGGGTCACACCAGGAGGCAGTGAGTGGGTCACACCAGGAGACAGTGAGTGGGTTACACCAGGAGACAGTGAGGGGGCCACACCAAGAGACAGTGAGTGGGTCACACCAGGGGACTGAGTGGGTCACACCAGGAGACAGTGAGTGGGTCACACCAGGAGACAGTGAGTGGGTCACACCAGGAGAGAGTGAGTGGGTCACGCCAGAAGACAGTGAGTGGGTCACACCAGGAGACAGTGAGTGGGTCACACCAGGGGACAGTGAGTGGGTCACACCAGGAGACAGTGAGTGGGTCACACCAGGACAGTGAGTGGTTCACACCAGGAGACAGTGAGTGGGTCACACCAGGACAGTGAGTGGGTCACACCAGGGGACAGTGAGTGGGTCACACCAGGAGACAGTGAGTGGGTCACACCAGGAGAGAGTGAGTGGGTCACGCCAGAAGACAGTGAGTGGGTCACACCAGGAGACAGTGAGTGGGTCACACCAGGGGACAGTGAGTGGGTCACACCAGGAGACAGTGAGTGGGTCACACCAGGACAGTGAGTGGGTCACACCAGGAGACTGAGTGGTCACACCAGGAGACAGTGAGTGGGTCACACCAGGAGACAGTGAGTGGATCACACCAGGAGACAGTGAGTGGATCACACCAGGAGACAGTGAGTGGGTCACACCAGGAGACAGTGAGTGAATCACACCAGGAAACAGTGAGCCACACCAGGATACAGTGAGTGAGTCACACCAGGGGACAGTGAGTGGGTCACACCAGGAGACAGTGAGTTGGTCACACCAGGAGACAGTGAGTGGGTCACATCAGGAGACAGTGAGTGGGTCACACCAGGAGACAGTGAGTGGGTCATACCAGGAAACAGTGAGTGAGCCACACCAGGAAACAGTGAGCCACACCAGGAGACAGTGAGTGAGTCACACCAGTAGACAGTGAGTGGGTCACACCAGTAGACAGTGAGTGGGTCATACCAGGAAGCAGTGAGTGAGCCACACCAGGAAACAGTGAGTGAGCTACACCAGGAGACAGTGAGTGGGTCACACCAGTAGACAGTGAGTGGGTCACACCAGGGGACAGTGAGAGGGTCACACCAGGAGACAGTGAGAGGGTCACACCAGGAGACAGTGAGTGAGTCATACCAGGAAACAGTGAGTGAGTCACACCAGGAGACAGTGAGTGGGTCATACCAGGAGACAGTGAGTGAGCCACACCAGGAGACAGTGAGTGGGTCATACCAGGAGACAGTGAGTGAGCCACACCAGGAGACAGTGAGTGGGTCACATCATGAGACAGTGAGTGGGTCACATTAGGGAACAGTGAGTGGGTCACACCAGGAGACAGTGAGTGGGTCATACCAGGAGACAGTGAGTGAGGCACACCAGGAGACAGTGAGTGGGTCACGTCATGAGACAGTGAGTGGGTCACACCAGGGGACAGTGAGTGCTTCACACCAGGAGACAGTGAGTGGGTCATACCAGGAGACAGTGAGTGAGCCACACCAGGAGACAGTGAGTGGGTCACACCAGGAAACAGTGAGTGGGTCACTGGAGTGGGGCCGCCACAGTTTGCATGACAAGTTAAAGAGGAATTGTAAATAAGAGACCTGCAGTGTCGGTCCCTGAGTGGACCGTGTGGCTGGTTTGTGAAGTTATGCGGTTGTAGAGTGTCTGTGTTTGTGTGTAGTGTGGCTGTGTTTGTGGTAGTGTGGCTGTGTTTGTGGTAGTGTGGCTGTGTTTGTGGTAGTGTGGCTGTGTTTGTGGTAGTGTGGCTGTGTTTGTGGTAGTGTGGCTGTGTTTGTGGTAGTGTGGCTGTGTTTGTGGTAGTGTGGCTGTGTTTGTGGTAGTGTGGCTGTGTTTGTGGTAGTGTGGCTGTGTTTGTGGTAGTGTGGCTGTGTTTGTGGTAGTGTGGCTGTGTTTGTGGTAGTGTGGCTGTGTTTGTGGTAGTGTGGCTGTGTTTGTGGTAGTGTGGCTGTTTGTGGTAGTGTGGCTGTGTTTGTGGTAGTGTGGCTGTGTTTGTGGTAGTGTGGCTGTGGTGCTCTGTTTGTGGTAGTGTGGCTGTGGTGCTGTTTGTGGTAGTGTGGCTGTGTTTGTGGTAGTGTGGCTGTATGCTGTTTGTGGTAGTGTGGCTGTGGTGCTGTTTGTGGTAGTGTGGCTGTGTTGTGTTGTGTAGTGTGGCTGTAGTGCTGTTTGTGGTAGTGTGGCTGTATTGCTGTGTTTGTGGTAGTGTGGCTGTGGTGCTGTGTTTGTGGTAGTGTGGCTGTGGTGCTGTGTTTGTGGTAGTGTGGCTGTAGTGCTGTTTGTGGTAGTGTGGCTGTATTGCTGTGTTTGTGGTAGTGTGGCTGTGGTGCTGTGTTTGTGGTAGTGTGGCTGTGGTGCTGTGTTTGTGGTAGTGTGGCTGTAGTGCTGTTTTGTGGTAGTGTGGCTGTTTGCTGTGTTTGTGGTAGTGTGGCTGTGGTGCTGTGTTTGTGGTAGTGTGGCTGTGTTTGTGGTAGTGTGGCTGTGCTGTGTTTGTGGTAGTGTGGCTGTGGTGCTGTGTTTGTGGTAGTGTGTGTGCTGTGTTTGTGGTAGTGTGGCTGTGTGCTGTGTTTGTGGTAGTGTGGCTGTGGTGCTGTGTTTGTGGTAGTGTGGCTGTGGTGCTGTGTTTGTGGTAGTGTGGCTGTAGTGCTGTGTTGTGTGGGTAGTGTGGCTGTTTGCTGTGTTTGTGGTAGTGTGGCTGTGGTGCTGTGTTTGTGGTAGTGTGGCTGTGGTGCTGTGTTTGTGGTAGTGTGGCTGTGGTGCTGTGTTTGTGGTAGTGTGGCTGTATTGCTGTTTGTGGTAGTGTGGCTGTGGTGCTGTGTTTGTGGTAGTGTGGTTGTGGTGCTGTGTTTGTGGTAGTGTGGCTGTGGTGCTGTGTTTGTGGTAGTGTGGCTGTGTTGCTGTGTTTGTGGTAGTGTGGCTGTATTGCTGTTTGTGGTAGTGTGGCTGTATTGCTGTGTTTGTGGTAGTGTGGCTGTGGTGGTGTGTGTGGTAATGTGGCTGTGTTGCTGTGGCTGTTATGGTGTAGCTGTGGTGTTTTGGCTTTGACACTGTGGCTGTGGTGTTTTGGCTTTGACACTGTGGCTGTGGTGTTGTGATTGTGATGCTGTGGCTGTGTTTGTGGTAATGTGGCTGTGGGTCTGTGGCTAAGGTGGTAATGTAGCTGTGATGCTTTAGCTGTGGTAGTGTAGGTGTTGTATTTGCGATGTGGCTGTGGCTTTGGTGTTGTGGCTTTGATGCTGTGGCTTTGGTGTTGTGGTGTTGTGGCTGGGACAATATATATCTTGACCTTAATGAGATTCACTGGGAAGATATGACCAGTCCTAAACCATTTCCTTTGAAGGATAAGCTCACTGGCGCTATAAGTATGCTCCAGGTATATACTTCCACGACGAAGGAGAAGATGCAAACTCGAGAGAAAGAGGCGCTCCCTCTACTGGCGAAGACGACACGTAACAGATCTTGTCAAAGGCAGAAGACTTTCTGGAGCACGACAGGAAACTAGTTACGGAAATGAAGAACAGCACAAACTGATTTCATCGTGAAGAGTTCAGGAGCAGGGGATGCAGCAGGGAGCCACGAATGAAATTAGAAGAAATCTCAAATATATCTTGTTTTATACAAAATCTAGAGCGAAAACCTC
Source organism: Cherax destructor (assembly GCA_009830355.1). Classification (NCBI taxonomy): domain Eukaryota; kingdom Metazoa; phylum Arthropoda; class Malacostraca; order Decapoda; family Parastacidae; genus Cherax; species Cherax destructor. The sequence goes on from WNWK01000495.1 coordinate 220,615, forward strand.
ATGCAGTATAGGGCCTTGCTTTTTCATCAGTGAGACTCAAAGCACCACCGACATCACTATTATTGATGTAGTGCTCTCCCTGACTTTGAAGAAGCCATCGCCAGCATGCCCATGCATTCTCCCCCAGGTTCATATTCGTGAAGCTTCATATTCATCAAAATGCAAGAAATCACCACCTCGGGTCTTTAATATTACTTGGAGAAGGAGGCTGGGTACAGGCATCATCTACGGTTATTAAAAAAAATTGATATTGTCTCACTTCAGTCGCCAGAAACTATTGACTGCTAGTGTTAACTATTGGTCAGTGGTTAATTAACTTTAAAAACAAGTACTTTCCTATGTCCTTTTTAAATCTAAATTTATCTAATTTAAATCCGTTATTTCAGGTTCTTGATTCAATATCTTCAATTTGTATATATATATATATATATATATATATATATATATATATATATATATATATATATATATATATATATATATATATATATATTATATATATATATATATATATATATATATATATATTATATATATATATATATATATTTTTTTTTTTTCAACAAGTCGGCCGTCTCCCACCGAGGCAGGGTGACCCAAAAAGAAAGAAAATCCCCAAAAGAAAAACTTTCATCATCATTCAACACTTTCACCACACTCATACATAATCACTGTCTTTGCAGAGGAGCTCAGATACGACAGCTGAGAAAAGTCCCTCCCAGCTGTCACTATCTCAGACCCCTCCTTTAAAGTGCAGGCATTGTACTTCCCATTTCCAGGACTCAAGTCCAACTAAATCAATTAACTGGTTTCCCTGAATCCCTTCACACAATGTTACCCTGCTCACACTCCAACAGATCGTCATGTCCCAAAACCATTCGTCTCCATTCACTCCTATCTAACACGCTCACACATGCTTGCTGGAAGTCCAAGCCCTCGCCCACAAAACCTCCTTTACCCTTCCCTCCAACCTTTTCTAGGACGACCCCTACCCCGCCTTCCTTCCCTACAGATTTATACGCTCTCCAAGTCATTCTACTTTGATCCATTCTCTCTAAATGACCAAACCACCTCAACAACCCCTCTTCAGCCCTCTGACAAATACTTTTAGTAACTCCACACCTTTTCCTAATTTCCACATTCCGAATTTTCTGCATAATATTTACACCACACATTGCCCTTAGACAGGACATCTCCACTGCCTCCAGCCTCCTCCTCGCTGCAGCATTTGCAACCCATGCTTCACACCCATATAAGAGTGTTGGTACCACTATACTTTCGTACATTCCCTTCTTTGCCTCCATGGATAACGTTTTTGTCTCCACAGATACCTCAATGCACCACTCACCTTTTTCCTTCATCAATTCTATGGTTAACCTCATCCTTCATAAATCCATCCGCTGACACATCAACTCCCAAATATCTGAAAACATTTACTTCTTCCATAATCCCTCTCTCCAATGTGATATCCAATTTTTCTTTATTTAAATCGTTTGATACCCTCATCACCTTACTCTTATCTATGTTCACTTTCAACTTTCTACCTTTACACACTCTCCCAAACTCGTCCACTAACCTTTGCAACTTTTCTTTAGAATCTCCCATAAGCACAGTATCATCAGCAAAAAGTAACTGTGTCAACTCCCATTTGCATTTAATTCTCCAAAATTTAATCCCACCCCTCTCCCCAACACCCTAGCATTTACTTCTTTACAACCCCATCTATAAATATATTAAACAACCATGGTGACATCACACATCCCTGTCTAAGACCTACTTTTACCGGAAGTAATCTCCTCTCTCCTACACACCCTAACCTGAGCCTCACTATCCTCATAAAAACTCTTTACAGCCTTCAGTAACTTACTACCTATTCCATACACTTGCAACATTTGCCACATTGCTCCCCTATCCACTCTATCATATGCCTTTTCTAAATCCATAAATGCAATAAAAACTTCTCTACCTTTATCTAAATACTGTTCACATATATGCTTCACTGTAAACACTTGATCTACACATCCCCTACCCATTCTAAAGCCTCCTTGCTCATCTGCAATAATACTCTCTGTCTTACCTATAATTCTTTCAATAATAACCCTGCCATACACTTTACCTGGTATACTCAGTAAACTTATTCCCCTATAATTTTTACACTCTCTTTTATCCCCTTCCCTTTATATAAAGGAACTATACATGCTCGCTGCCAATCCCTAGGTACCTTCCCTCTTTCATACATTTATTAAACAAAAATACCAACCACTCCAGCACTATATCCCCCTGCTTTTAACATTTCTGTCATGATTCCGTCAATTCCTGCTGCTTTACCCCTTTCATTCTACGTAATGCCTCACGCACCTCCCCACACTATATATATATATATATATATATATATATATATATATATATATATATATATATATATATATATATATATATATAAATGTTTGTCTTCCACTGGCCTCGCATGGGCCAGTAAGCCTGCTGCAGTGTTCCTTCTTTCTTATGTTCTTATGTTATCTCCCCCTCAGTCTACGTCTCTGAAAAGAGTGAGGGTTTAAGGTTCTCAATCTGTCCTCGTATAAGAGATTCCTTTAGGTATCCTTCAGGGTCTGTGGCTGTGGTAGTGTCACTGGCTGTGGTGGTTCTGTGGCTGTGGTAGTGTCACTGGCTGTGGTAGTGTCACTGGCTGTGGTGGTTCTGTGGCTGTGGTAGTGTCACTGGCTGTGGTGGTTCTGTGGCTGTGGTAGTGTCACTGGCTGTGGTGGTTCTGTGGCTGTGGTAGTGTCACTGGCTGTGGTGGTTCTGTGGCTGTGGTAATGTTGGTGATGTGGCTTTTAGTGTGGCGGTATTGCTGTGGCTGGCGATGACTGCTTGATGCTTTGTGATGTTAATAGCTGTAATGCTGTGCTAATATTTTCGGTGTTATTTTTATCCCTTAGATGGCGAGGAGAGGTCTCGAAGGCTTTCTTAGATGTAGGTATAATGTTCGTCAGGAAGCAAGACAAGTGTTTCCTGTAGCGGGTCTTAGGCATATGATGACCCGCAGTTGGAGCTTTTGGTCGTCTGACCGAGGACTTCCGCTGGCTTACCGGTCTTAGAGATCAGGAACATGCATTCATCCTGCCCCCTCCACCCTCTTTCTCTCATTTTATATCGATCACGTAGTAGAGCTCTAGTTAGGTTGGTCAGACAGGATGTCCTACTTCTGAATCCGTGATGGCTTTCAGGGGTTGCAGTACCCTCCTCTTCAGGGGTTACAGTACCCTCCTCTTCAGGGGTTGCAGTACCCTTCCCTTCAGGGGTTGCAGTACCCTCCTCTTCAGGGGTTGCAGTACCCTTCCCTTCAGGGGTTGCAGTACCCTCACCTTCAGGGGTTGCAGTACCCTCCCCTTCAGGGGTTGCGGTACCCTCCTCTTGGTGAACTCTTGCACTACTTTGAAGAGGATGCATGTAGGTGATACCGTCATGAAGCGAGACTCCAAATTCTTGTTGATATGGACCACATTAACCAACTTCCAACCATCCAGCAGTTGTCTCTTTAGGAGAGTCAAGTTTCGTCGCTATATTACAGCGTAGTAGTAGTAGTGCTGGATAGTTTAGCGCGGTATGATACAGCATATTATAGGATAATATCGTCTAGTGCAATATTATTTAGTATAATAAAGTGCATTGTGTCAGAAGACAGTGGAAAATGTAGTTCTCTTGTCTTTTAGTGCCATTGATGAGTACCATGAGAGGAGGTTATGATGGTCAATACAAGAGTTTGTTATTGATCTCCTCTCTCTCTCTCTCTCTCTCTCTCTCTCTTTCTCTCTCTCTCTCTCTCTCTCTCTCTCTCTCTCTCTCTCTCTCTCTCTCTCTCTCTCTCTCTCTCTCTCTCTCTCTAAAGAGAAGTGCACAGTCTTAAGCAAGACGAGGCACCAAGTACATACACTCGGGGTGGTCCAAACTAGAAGCAGCATGCTAAATACTTCTCTGGTCGAAGTAATGACAAAAATGTTAGCGTTAAGACTGAACTGAGAGTGATGGGGAGAGTGGGAATCAGAGCCCCGCCACTCCACGCTTCTGGCAAGGATATATTTGTCCAGTTTAGCGTATATCACACACTCCAGGGAGTACGTTGAGAGATAACCGTCCTGGGAGGTACTGTCCTCCACACTCCAGGGAGTACGTTGAGAGATAACCGTCCTGGGAGGTACTGTCCTCCACACTCCAGGGAGTACGTTGAGAGATAACCGTCCTGGGAGGTACTGTCCTCCACACTCCAGGGAGTACGTTGAGAGATAACCGTCCTGGGAGGTACTGTCCTCCACACTCCAGGGAGTACGTTGAGAGATAACCGTCCTGGGAGGTACTGTCCTCCACACTCCAGGAGTACGTTGAGAGATAACCGTCCTGGGGTATTCCTCCACCTCCAGGAGTACGTTGAGAGATAACCGTCCTGGGAGGTACTGTCCTCCACACTCCAGGGAGTACGTTGAGAGATAACCGTCCTGGGAGGTACTGTCCTCCACACTCCAGGGAGTACGTTGAGAGATAACCGTCCTGGGAGGTACTGTCCTCCACTTATACGAGTGTCAACACACACACACCCAAGTATTTTGGTAGATATGTAGGTTGACATAAGTAAGGACCCCAATGAGACTGCAACATCTGGGTATCTTTATTGTAGACGTTTCGCCCTCCACTGGATGGAAAAACGTGTACAATAAAAATTCCCAGATGTTTAACATATGTTTAATTCTTCACAATAATAAGAAAGAAGAGTGGCACTTGGCTCGCTCCTGGCACTGATGCACCGGTCCAGCTTTATAATAAACTATGGCTCAAAGTTATACTGATACTCAAGTATTTCCAATACTTCAAAAGTATTATAAAAAAAATTGTTTGGCTCAAAGGTTCGCCAACATCAAACTGAACACGCCACTGCTCGTGTGCCAACTCTTTGACAAGAAAATATATTTACATTTTGTGTAGCCGTGGCCACTGATTGACACTGCACACCGGAGACTCGATCAGTAGCCTCTGTGTGTACCTCTGGTGGTGATGGGGAGAATGATCTCATTAACACACACTAGTAGTATTTACTATAAACCGGGGTGTTTATATATTTCTGTGTACGTTATACTGTGGTAGATTAACTTCCTTGGGCATCACGGTGCTATATTAACGGAGGCACTTTCCGAGGTTACTTCCCAGGCAGTAGACGGCTACCACACGAGCAGAAGGCACTGCCTAAAACGAGTCCTTTTGGTGAACTGGCTCCCTGGGCGGCTCTTAACTACCACCAGGAATTCGTGGTTTAAACGTTTCTTTTGTGGTGTGGAGGTTTCTCTCTCGTGGTGTACTAAGAATGTGGCCGGGAGCTGTACCCTGCACTCGCTCACTTGGTAACCGGGAGAGGCAACTCCAGCATCTTCCTCCATAGCATCATTCACACATTATCCCAGACTTTGATTAACAACTTTATTAATGAGTCTCAAGGCGTGACTCTTTACTTACTAATTTAGAACAGTGGATGATGACAGAGTATGAGGCTGACATATACTATATTTGAAAGTCTTTTGATAAGGTCTCGCTCAGAGGACCTATGCTGAAAGTGGCGTTTGTCTAGCTATCTGTTGATGGTTCCTGGGGTCATCGCTACCCCTGGCCTGGTCCTAGACCAGCAAAGACTCAAGAATTTTTCCCCTGCACTGAGGTATGATTGACAGATGGTTAGGATAAGTAAGGTTAGTTTAGGTAAATTTAATATGATGCTTAATGTAAGGTGATCCTCTCCTCCATTGATGTGCCTGTAAATTTTTCTCTCTCTCTTCCCCCCCAAAAAATGTTTTAACCTCCTGTTCACCTATTTTGGATAATTTGTTTGGTATCTGATATATTAGCAGTTCCCGTGGTTAGTATAAGTAAGGTCCGCACTGATGTAATCATTGTACCATCCTACACTAGCCAGGTGTTCCCTAAGTCCACTATAATCTGCTAAGAAAAATCTGGGTCCTCGATTTCATTATACTTTAATGTGATGTTAAAGTTGTAGAATTGTGGTCACTTATACCAAGGTTTTCGGTGATTTCTTTTCGAATTGTCTCCTTGTTAGTCAAAACTGTGTCAAGGAAGATTTTACATCTGGCTCACTGTCACAAACTGCTTCATAAAACAGTCCTGGACAACCTCTTGGAAGGTGTTGGACACCAGAGTTACAGGTAGACAAGGTACACTACCACCATCCTTCTTTCCATTATTTCTGTCACTTTGGAAGAACTGGAAACCCCCTGGATGTGGCATTAGACAGACACGTTAACACTCTTCATATTAAACACCTGAACACAGTTATTGCAACAACGTCAGTTCTTCTTGGACATGCAACAACGTCAGTTCTTCTTGCACATGCAACAACGTCAGTGCTTCTTGTACATGCAACAACGTCAGTGCTTCTTGTACATGCAACAACGTCAGTACTTCTTGTACATGCAACAACGTCAGTGCTTCTTGCACATGCAACAACGTCAGTGCTTCTTGTACATGCAACAACGTCAGTACTTCTTGTACATGCAACAACGTCAGTGCTTCTTGCACATGCAACAACGTCAGTACTTCTTGTACATGCAACAACGTCAGTACTTCTTGTACATGCAACAACGTCAGTGCTTCTTGCACATGCAACAACGTCAGTACTTCTTGTACATGCAACAACGTCAGTGCTTCTTGTACATGCAACAACGTCAGTACTTCTTGTACATGCAACAACGTCAGTGCTTCTTGCACATGCAACAACGTCAGTACTTCTTGTACATGCAACAACGTCAGTGCTTCTTGCACATGCAACAACGTCAGTGCTTCTTGTACATGCAACAACGTCAGTTCTTCTTGGACATGCAACAACGTCAGTGCTTCTTGCACATGCAACAACGTCAGTGCTTCTTGTACATGCAACAACGTCAGTGCTTCTTGTACATGCAACAACGTCAGTGCTTCTTGCACATGCAACAACGTCAGTGCTTCTTGTACATGCAACAACGTCAATGCTTCTTGGACATGCAACAACGTCAGTGCTTCTTGCACATGCAACAACGTCAGTGGTTCTTGTACATGCAACAGCGTCAGTGCTTCTTGTACATGCATCAACGTCAGTGCTTCTTGTACATGCAACAACGTCAGTACTTCTTGCACATGCAACAACGTCAGTGCTTCTTGCACATGCAACAACGTCAGTGCTTCTTGTACATGCAACAACGTCAGTGCTTCTTGCACATGCAACAACGTCAGTGCTTCTTGCACATGCAACAACGTCAGTGCTTCTTGCACATGCAACAACGTCAGTGCTTCTTGTACATGCAACAACGTCAGTGCTTCTTGCACATGCAACAACGTCAGTACTTCTTGTACATGCAACAACGTCAGTGCTTCTTGTACATGCAACAACGTCAGTACTTCTTGCACATGCAACAACGTCAGTGCTTCTTGCACATGCAACAACGTCAGTGCTTCTTGCACATGCAACAACGTCAGTGCTTCTTGTACATGCAACAACGTCAGTGCTTCTTGCACATGCAACAACGTCAGTACTTCTTGTACATGCAACAACGTCAGTGCTTCTTGTACATGCAACAACGTCAGTACTTCTTGCACATGCAACAACGTCAGTGCTTCTTGCACATGCAGCCAATCTCAACTTGTTTATTTTTGTTTCTAGCACTATGACAATTTGTATAAAAAAAATTGCTAAAAAAAACTCTTCTGTATCTTCGTGTTCATATTTGGCTTTCCACTATTTGTGTTGATATTATTATTGGTTGGTATTGTCATTGAAGGTGTTTCTTTTCATCACCTTGTTTGACAGTTTTGATCTGTTCCCTTGATAACTGTTGTCTTGATAACTGTTGTCTTGATAACTGTTGTCTTGATAACTGTTGTCTTGATAACTGTTGTCTTGATAACTGGCTAATATATGCACCCAGGGTAAATGCACTCCATATCTTGCATGCATGTTATTCCCGCCACAGAAGTGACCCTAGATATCAATAAATGATAATGCATTGTCCTTTCAGTGCATGTCTAGCCAGCAGTTAGCACCAATTGCTCTGGACAGCCATTCATTACCAACTCTCCCTTCTGTGGCAAAATGCTCCCTATGACAGAGATCTCTCCCTTCTTTCTAATTGCCTCTCTCCTTCATTTTACATTGTTTCCTTTTACGCAGAGGCAGATAATGGAGTTTATAATCTGCTATCTGTACCCTTCATCACAGCCCCAGGAAAACACACCCTCTGCCTCCTCTTCCTGTCGCTGTTACACAAAGCCCTGTCTATATATCTAATCTGATCCTCCCCTCTGCTTGTACATTCTTACCTTCGCTAGTGGCTTTCGCTGTGTCATCGATGAGCGAACAGCATTCGTCCAGCAGTGTAGTTAATTAAGTGGTAGTCTCGGCTAATTAAGTGGTAGTCTCAGCTAATTAAGTGGTAGTCTCATCAGCACTTCAAGTTTTTTTTCCCCCTTCAGCCCTGAGCCTTTCTTTCAAACCAATTTGTGTTTGTTACTGTTGGTGTCCTCTTCCTTGTTCCAGGGAGGCATCTTCTTGTTTTCCTTGCTGTATCTCTCACTTTTCACCGGCTTCGTCTTCACCTGAACAGCTGCACAACACTCAGGTAAGATTTGCTGAACACTTGAGCACCAGAAATATGTAGAATACACCAAGAACTTGTTCAAATAACCCAGGTAAACTGTCTACTTTAATAGGTACAAACACTGGTAAACAGGTCAACGCGAAGATCAGGTTATAGAATGATTACAAATAATATAGATAAATAGTTCAGAGAACCGACAAGTTGATAAATGAGACACCTGTGCAACTTTTGGGTCTCTTAATTCTGGAAACGTTTCGCCAGACATTGGCTTCTTCAGTCCAATGCAGAAAAAGGTGGAAGATGAGGAGTTTGAGGTAATCAGTCCCTCAGTCTGGAGACGATGTGTTCGGTCCATCAATCTTGACTTTTGTCGAGATTTATCACATAACATTGAAGGGTTGAGCTCCATGGAGCTGGACTCTTCTCCAGGCTGAGGGACTGACCACCTCAGATACTTTTTCTCCAAGGTTGATGGACTGATTACATCATCTTTATTACATTAGTACACCTGTTTCCTCCGTATTTGGCTGAAGAAGCCGCCTGTGTGGGCGAAACGTTTCATCAATAAATATATCCAACTGTTGAACGTGTGTCTTAATCTTCACCATGTTTACTTTTATTCTTATGTTGTGTGTACTCACCTAATTGTGGTTACAGGGGTCGATTCATAGCTCCTGGCCCCGTGTCTTCACTGGTCGCTACTAGGTCCACTCTCTCCCTGCTCCATGAGCTTTATCATACCTCTTCTTAAAGCTATGTATGGATCCTGCCTCCACTACATCACTCTCCAGATTGTTCTACTTCCTGACAACTCTATGACTGAAGAAGTACTTCCTAACATCCCTGTGACTCATCTGAGTTTTCAACTTCCAGTTGTGACCCCTTGTTGCTGTCATATCTCAAACACTCTGACTCTATCCACCTTGTCAATTCCTCTTAGTATTTTATATGTCGTTATCATGTCTTCCCCTAACCCTCCTGTCCTCCAGTGTTGTCAGGTTGAGTTCCCTTAACCTTTCCTCGTAGGACAAACCCCTCAGCTCCAGGCTGCAAGAACACCTTGGGTGCACACTTACGAACATAAGTATGGAGGAACACTGAGCAGGCCTACTGGCCCAAACTAGGCAGGTCCTTCTCTGAAATCAACTATTCCAACCCACCTTCTTGTCCAATTTTGTCTCACAGGTGGTGAGGCAGACAACCTCACCACCTGAACCACCATCACCACCCACTACCACAACCCACCTCAACCCACCACCCACTAGGACCACCTCCCCGGGTATACCTCAGCTATTCTGAAACTTCAGCACAGTTAAGCGGCAGACTTGGAGTCACTTACTTTTTAATGAAAGAGATTATTACAGATCCAGGAGCATAATGACGTCACCACTACTTGTAAACAAATTGGGATAGATAAGAAATAAGATGATTATATATATATATATTGAAATTGACTCGTGTGAGGGTGTGCAACAGGGGGGACCCTCTTGCTCCCTTTCTTTTCTGTCTAGCCATCAAGGATGTCACAGAAGCATTGTCCAGTGAGCTCAATATCTGGTTCTTGGATGACGGCACCCTAGCTGGCACTACACAATCTCTCCTGGGAGACATCAGGAAAATTAAAGATATGGTAGGTAGCCTGGGCCTATCTTTAAACCCCACCAAATGTGAGATAGTTTCCACCAATCCACAGATGATCCAGGACATTAGGGCTGTTTTACCAGGGGCACGAGCCATCGATCCAGCCAACAGCACTCTCCTTGGTGCTCCCCTTGGGCCCAATGCCATCGATCTGGTCCTGGAAAAAAAAATCTCCGACCTCAGGACGATGGAAGGTAGGATGAAAGACATCGATACACATGATGCCTTCTACCTACTCACCAGGTGCCTGTCAATCCCAAAACTTACATACTTCCTGAGATGTTCCCCAGCCTTCAACAGCCCGAAACTCGAGGAATACGACTCTCTCCTCAAGACCATGCTAGAGAGTGTATTGAATCTTTCCCTCGAAGATGGACAGTGGTTGCAAGCCTCACTTCCAGTCAGACTTGGGGGGCTGGGAGTACGCAAATCCTCCCAGATTGCCCTACCAGCCTTCTTATCCTCTTCCATAGCATCAAATGAGCTAATAAAACAAATTCTTCCATACAACCTCAGTGATTCAGCAGGAATACAGGACCCTAGCTACACCAGTGCCATCACTGAATGGGAGACTCTTGCTGCTCCAACACCAAAACCTAGTGAAGAACTGGCCTACAAACAGTCAAGCTGGGACAGCCCCATTGTTGAAAAGACACTTGCCAATATGCTCAGGGCCGTAACATCAGACAGGGAGACTGCCCGTCTCCTAGCCGTGAGTGCACATCACTCTGGGGACTTCCTCCAAACAGTTCCCATTTCGGCCATGGGAACACGCCTGGACCCTAAGACCCTTCGTATTGCAGTGGCTCTGCGCCTTGCTGCCCCCATTCACACGGAATATACGTGTATTTGCGGCAATGCGCAAGCCGACCAATATGGTCTACATGGTCTTAACTGTTCTAAAACCAAGGGTTGGCATGCAAGACACAATGAGGTCAACGACATCATAAAGAGAACCCTCGCTACAGCTGGATGCCCAGCTGAGAGAGCCTCGATCACTAGCAGCCAACAACGCCCACAACCCAGCAAACCGCCCCGACGGGATCACCATCTATCCTTGGAAGAATGGCAAGCTCTTAGCATGGGATTATACCTGCGTGTCGACACTGGCTGACACCTACATCCATCACAGTGTTGGGCGACAGGGAGGAGCTGCTGACCACAGAGAGGAGTACAAGATCGGCAAGTACAGGGACATAAGCCAACAGTATAAATTTGTCCCAGTGGGATCAGAGACCTTGGGAGCGTGGGGAAAAAATGCAACACGTTTCCTTAAAGAGCTGGGTTCCAGACTCATCGACACCACCAGGGACCCAAGGGCAGCCACGTTCATGTTCCAGCGTCTCAGCGTGGCCATCCAGAGGGTAACGCATGCTGCATACTCGGCTCGCGTCCGGCTTCGGAGGAGCTGGAGGAGATTCATAATCTTTGACATATTGTACCATTGTATTCATGTTCATGTTTGTGTGTTTTATAAATGTATTCTGTCTATTAATAAAGCATTTATATATATATATATATATATATATATATATATATATATATATATATATATATATATATATATATATGTCAACGTAAACAAGGGATTGTATATTTGGATCACCGTGTGTCACATGTGTTGGTGAAGGATCACCGTGTGTCACGTGTGTTGTTGAAGGATCACCGTGTGTCACGTGTATTGTTGAAGGATCACCGTGTGTCACGTGTATTGTTGAAGGATCACCGTGTGTCACATGTGTTGGTGAAGGATCACCGTGTGTCACGTGTGTTGGTGAACGATCACCGTGTGTCACGTGTGTTGTTGAAGGATCACCGTGTGTCACGTGTATTGTTGAAGGATCACCGTGTGTCACGTGTATTGTTGAAGGATCACCGTGTGTCACATGTGTTGGTGAAGGATCACCGTGTGTCACGTGTGTTGGTGAAGGATCACCGTGTGTCACGTGTGTTGTTGAAGGATCACCGTGTGTCACGTGTATTGTTGAAGGATCACCGTGTGTCACATGTGTTGATGAAGGATCACCGTGTGTCACGTGTGTTGTTGAAGGATCACCGTGTGTCACATGTGTTATTGAAGGATCACCGTGTGTCACATGTGTTGGTGAAGGATCACCGTGTGTCACATGTGTTGGTGAAGGATCACCGTGTGTCACATGTGTTGTTGAAGGATCACCGTGTGTCACATGTGTTGTTGAAGGATCACCGTGTGTCACGTGTGTTGTTGAAGGATCACCGTGTCACATGTGTTGAAGGATCACCTGTCACGTGTGTTGTTGAAGGATCACCGTGTGTCACATGTATTGTTGAAGGATTCCGTGTGTCACGTGTGTTGTTGAAGGATCACCGTGTCACATGTGTTGTTGAAGGATCACCGTGTGTCACATGTGTTGGTGAAGGATCACCGTGTGTCACATGTGTTATTGAAGGATCACCGTGTGTCACATGTGTTGTTGAAGGATCACCGTGTGTCACGTGTGTTGTTGAAGGATCACCGTGTCACATGTGTTGAAGGATCACCTGTCACGTGTGTTGTTGAAGGATCACCGTGTGTCACATGTGTTGTTGAAGGATTCCGTGTGTCACGTGTGTTGTTGAAGGATCACCGTGTCACATGTGTTGTTGAAGGATCACCGTGTGTCACATGTGTTGGTGAAGGATCACCGTGTGTCACATGTGTTATTGAAGGATCACCGTGTGTCACATGTGTTGATGAAGGATCACCGTGTGTCACGTGTGTTGTTGAAGGATCACCGTGTCACATGTGTTGAAGGATCACCTGTCACGTGTGTTGTTGAAGGATCACCGTGTGTCACATGTGTTGTTGAAGGATTCCGTGTGTCACGTGTGTTGTTGAAGGATCACCGTGTCACATGTGTTGTTGAAGGATCACCGTGTGTCACGTGTGTTGTTGAAGGATCACCGTGTCACATGTGTTGTTGAAGGATCACCTTGTGTCACGTGTGTTGTTGAAGGATCACCGTGTGTCACATGTGTTGTTGAAGGATCACCGTGTCACATGTGTTGTTGAAGGATCACCGTGTCACATGTGTTGTTGAAGGATCACCGTGTGTCACGTGTGTTGTTGAAGGATCACCGTGTGTCACATGTGTTGTTGAAGGATCACCGTGTGTCACATTTGTTGTTGAAGGATCACCGTGTCACATGTGTTGTTGAAGGATCACCGTGTGTCACGTGTGTTGTTGAAGGATCACCGTGTCACATGTGTTGTTGAAGGATCACCGTGTGTCACGTGTGTTGTTGAAGGATCACCATGTGTCACATGTGTTGTTGAAGGATCACCGTGTGTCACATGTGTTGAAGGATCACCGTGTCACATGTGTTGTTGAAGGATCACCGTGTCACATGTGTTGTTGAAGGATCACCGTGTGTCACATTTGTTGTTGAAGGATCACCGTGTCACATGTGTTGTTGAAGGATCACCGTGTGTCACGTGTGTTGTTGAAGGATCACCATGTGTCACATGTGTTGTTGAAGGATCACCGTGTGTCACATGTGTTGTTGATCACCGTGTGTCACATGTGTTGTTGAAGGATCACCGTGTGTCACATGTGTTGTTGAAGGATCACCGTGTGTCACATGTGTTGTTGAAGGATCACCGTGTGTCACATGTGTTGTTGAAGGATCACCGTGTGTCACGTGTGTTGTTGAAGGATCACCGTGTGTCACGTGTGTTGAAGGATCACCGTGTGTCACATGTGTTGTTGAAGGATCACCGTGTGTCACATGTGTTGTTGAAGGATCACCGTGTGTCACGTGTGTTGTTGAAGGATCACCGTGTGTCACATGTGTTGTTGAAGGATCACCGTGTGTCACATGTGTTGTTGAAGGATCACCGTGTGTCACATGTGTTGTTGAAGGATCACCGTGTGTCACATGTGTTGTTGAAGGATCACCGTGTGTCACGTGTGTTGTTGAAGGATCACCGTGTGTCACATGTGTTGTTGAAGGATCACCGTGTGTCACATGTGTTGTTGAAGGACTGGACACAGAATGTATTTCACTTGTTGTCTGGAGCTGGATCAGTGCCCGTCAAACGGATTGTTTGACTCAGAGCTGCTGTGGTCATTGATGTTGTAAGATCCCTTCTCTCTCTCTTCTCTCTCTCACTCTCTCTTCTCTCTCTATCTCTCTCTCTCTCTCTCTCTCTCTCTCTCTCTCTCTCTCTCTCTCTCTCTCTTCTCTCCTCTCTCTTTCTCTCTCTCTCTCTCTCTCTCTCTCTCTCTCTCTCTCTCTCTCTCTCTCTCTCTCTCTCTCTCTCTCTCTCTCTCTCTCTCTCTCTCTCTCTCTCTCTCTCTCTCTCTCTCTCTCTCTTTCTGGGGTCCTACTCTACCCCAGCTACTGATATTTCCTTAGTCCTAGTCCTTTCCCCTGCCCTTGTTCTCCCTTTTCCCTATCCTGGTTCTGCCTTTTCCCTGCTCTGGTTCTGCCTGTCCCTGCCCTGGTTCTGTCTACCCCTGCCCTGGCTCTGCCTTTCCCCTACCCTGGTTCTGCCTTTCCCCTGCCCTGGTTCTGTCTCCTGCCCTGGTTCTGTCTTTCCCCTGCCCTGGTTCTGCTTTTCCCCTGCCCTGGTTCTGCCTTTCCCCTGCCCTGGTTTTGACTTTCCCCTGCCCTGGTTCTATCTCCCCCTGCCCTAGTTCTGGCTCCCCCCTGCACTGGTTCTGCCTTCCCTCTGCACTGGCTCTGCCTTCCCCCTGCACTGGCTCTGCCTTTCCCCTGCACTGGTTCTGCCTTCCCTCTGCCCTAATTCTGCCTTCCCCTGTCGTGATGCAATAAGATCACAGTAAACAGATATCATATATGCAGAACAACCACTGTGAAAAAAAAATAGTGAGCTTACAAACGCTTTCGTGATTTCACGAAAGCGATTGGAAGTTCACTGTTATTTCACAGTGGTTGTTTTGAACATGTTACTATGTATGATAATTTGTGTAACTGTATTTATGTACCGCCCACACGATGGGTATGGGGTGCATAATGAAGATATTAAACTAACTAGCTGTATTTATGTACCGCCCACACGATGGGTATGGGGTGCATAATGAAGATATTAAACTAACTAGCTGTATTTATGTGTGTCTGTACCTAAATAAACTTAGTTCCATAAGTCCTGGTTTCCCCAGAGAACAGTCCTCTCCCCCCTCTGGATATAATAATGCTCCCCCGGCCCAGATCCTGCCCTTCCCAGTGGGTCCTCCTCCTCCAGTATAGGTCCCGTCCTCCCCTGAATCCTGTCCTCCCTGGGGCGGGGCGGGGCCCTACGAACCCCGGTAAAGAGTCCTTCTCTCTTTGTAGTCCCTACACAAATTGGACACCTGGACTGTGTTATGAATGTGCTGAGTGATCCATGTTATCCCTGTGATCTGTGTTATCCAGGAGGGCTCAGTGGCACAGATATTGCAGGAGGGAGTGAGAGCGGCCATGACTCTCACTCTCACTCACTCAATCAGCCAGACTCTGCCACACAACCTAAAAATAACTTACCTTCTTGCGATGTTACTCTGCAAGAATTGCCAAGGGATTATGCTCCAAATATTCAATAATCCATAATGATTTTTTTCAGCACACAGTCGCTGGCAGTGGCTCATTGCGTAATTTATATATGATTTTTTTAAAACCCTTTAGCTTTTGTTTATTAAAGTATCCCAGACGGGAGGGATACCTTGATACTGAAGACATCTTAATCTATAAAAATGGAAATACCTTCCCCTCTTCTTGGATCAAACGTCTTACCAAAAGATATCAGAAACTCTGCTGGGACAAGTGTAGACGTCTTGAAGAGGAAACTGGACAACCATCTTTCACCAGGTGCCAGATCAACCAGGCTGTGTTGGATATGTGGGGATGCGGGTCACCAGCAGCAACGGCCTGGTTGATCAGGCTAACACCAGGCGAGCCTGGACCATGGCCGGGCTCCGGGAGCAGAAAGACTCTCCAAACTTATCGAAGGTAAAGGTAAAGATATCTGCATTTACCTGGCGGTGTGTGATTGCCGTTACCCTGCGCTACCCTGCGTTACTCTGGGCTACCCTGCGCTACCCTGCGTTACTCTGGGCTACTCTGCGCTACTCTGGGCTACCCTGCGCTACCCTGCGTTACTCTGCGCTACCCTGCGTTACTCTGGGCTACCCTGCGTTACTCTGCGCTACCCTGCGCTACCATGCGTTACTCTGGGCTACCCTGCGTTACTCTGGGCTACCCTGCGCTACCCTGCGTTACTCTGGGCTACCCTGCGCTACCCTGCGTTACTCTGGGCTACCCTGCGCTACCCTGCGTTACTCTGCGCTACCCTGCGCTACCCTGCGTTACTCTGCGCTACCCTGTGTTACTCTGGGTTACCCTGCGTTACTCTGCGCTACCCTGCGTTATTCTGCGCTACCCTGCGTTACTCTGCGCTACTCTGCGTTACTCTGGGCTACGCTGCGCTACCCTGCGTTATTCTGGGCTACCCTGCGCTACTCTGGGCTACCCTGCGCTACTCTGGGCTACGCTGCGCTACCCTGCGCTACTCTAGGCTACCCTGCGCTTCCCTGCTCTACCCTGCGCTACCCTGCGTTACTTTGGGCTACCTTGCGCTACTCTGCGTTACTCTGGGCTACCCTGCGCTACCCTGCGCTACTCTGGGCTATCATGCGCTACCCTGCTTTACCCTGCGTTACTCTGGGCTACCCTGCGTTATTCTGGGCTACCCTGCGCTACTCTGGGCAACCCTGGGCTACCCTGCGCTACCACGCGTTACTCTGGGCTACCCTGCGCTACTCTGGGCTACTCTGCGTTACTCTGGGCTACTCTGCGTTACTCTGGGCTACCCTGCGCTACTCTGGGCTACTCTGCGTTACTCTGCGCTACCCTGCGTTACTCTGCGCTACCCTGCGTTACTCTGGGCTACCCTGCGCTACTCTGGGCTACCCTGGGCTACCCTGCGCTACCATGCGTTACTCTGGGCTACCCTGCGCTACTCTGGGCTACCCTGCGCTACCCTGCGCTACTCTGGGCTACCCTGCGTTACTCTGGGCTACCCTGCGTTACTCTGGGCTACCCTGCGTTACTCTGGGCTACCCTGCGTTACTCTGGCTACCCTGCGTTACTCTACACTACCCTGCGTTACTCTGGGCTACCCTGCGCTACTCTGGGCTACCCTGGGCTACCCTGCGCTACCATGCGTTACTCTGGGCTACCCTGCGCTACTCTGGGCTACTCTGCGTTACTCTGGGCTACCCTGCGTTACTCTGCGCTACCCTGCGCTGCTCTGCGCTTCCCTGCACTACCCTGCGCTGCTCTGCGCTTCCCTGCACTACCCTGCGTTACTATGCGCTACCCTGCACTACCCTGCGTTACTCTGCGCTACCCTGCGTTACTCTGGGCTACCCTGCGTTACTCTACACTACCCTGCGTTACTCTACACTACCCTGCGTTACTCTACACTACCCTGCGTTACTCTACACTACCCTGCGTTACTCTACACAACCCTGCGTTACTCTACACTACCCTGCGTTACTCTGGGCTACCCTGCGTTACTCTGGGCTACCCTGCGTTACTCTACACTACCCTGCGTTACTCTACACTACCCTGCGTTACTCTGGGCTACCCTGCGTTACTCTGGGCTACCCTGCGTTACTCTGGGCTACCCTGCGTTACTCTACACTACCCTGCGTTACTCTACACTACCCTGCGTTACTCTACACTACCCTGTGTTACTCTGCGCTACCCTGCGTTACTCTGGGCTACCCTGCGTTACTCTGCGCTACCCTGCTTTACTCTGCGCTACCCTGCGTTACTCTGGGCTACCCTGCGTTACTCTACACTACCCTGCGTTACTCTACACTACCCTGCGTTACTCTACACTACCCTGCGTTACTCTGCGCTACCCTGCGTTACTCTGGGCTACCCTGCGTTACTCTGCGCTACCCTGCGTTACTCTGCGCTACCCTGCGTTAATCTGCGCTACCCTGCGTTACTCTGCGCTACCCTGCGTTACTCTGCGCTACCCTGCGTTACTCTGCGCTACCCTGCGTTACTCTGCGCTACCCTGGGCTACCCTGCGCTACCCTGCGTTACTCTGCGCTACCCTGCGTTACTCTGCGCTACCCTGCGCTACTCTACACTACCCTGCGCTACACAGGGGTCCGCACAGAGCCTTAGAAGCTGAACAGAACATTAACATTGTTAATAATGAAACCAACAACAAGAGCATGTCCTCTTGAGTACTAACACCAAGATAACTAGTTGCTAGTACACACTAGTTGCTAGTACACATACTAGTTGCTAGTACACATACTAGTTGCTAGTACACACACTAGTTGCTAGTACTCACACTAATTGCTAGTACTCACTAGTTGCTAGTACACACTAGTTGCTAGTACACACTAGTTGCTAGTACACACTAGTTGCTAGTACTCACTAGTTGCTAGTACACACTAGTTGCTAGTACACACTAGTTGCTAGTACACACTAGTTGCTAGTACTCACTAGTTGCTAGTACACACTAGTTGCTAGTACACACTAGTTGCTAGTACACACACTAGTTGCTAGTACACACTAGTTGCTAGTACACATACTAGTTGCTAGTACACACACTAGTTGCTAGTACTCACACTAATTGCTAGTACTCACTAGTTGCTAGTACACACTAGTTGCTAGTACACACTAGTTGCTAGTACTCACTAGTTGCTAGTACACACTAGTTGCTAGTACACACTAGTTGCTAGTACACACACTAGTTGCTAGTACTCACACTAGTTGCTAGTACACACTAGTTGCTAGTACACATACTAGTTGCTAGTACACACACTAGTTGCTATTACTCACACTAATTGCTAGTACTCACTAGTTGCTAGTACTCACACTAGTTGCTAGTACACACACTAGTTGCTAGTACACACACTAGTTGCTAGTACTCACACTAGTTGCTAGTACACACTAGTTGCTAGTACACACTAGTTGCTAGTACACACTAGTTGCTAGTACACACTAGTTGCTAGTACACACACACTAGTTGCTAGTACACACTAGTTGCTAGTACACACTAGTTGCTAGTACACACTAGTTGCTAGTACACACTAGTTGCTAGTACTCACTAGTTGCTAGTACACACTAGTTGCTAGTATTCACTAGTTGCTAGTACTCACTAGTTGCTAGTACACACTAGTTGCTAGTACTCACTAGTTGCTAGTACACACTAGTTGCTAGTACTCACTAGTTGCTAGTACACACTAGTTGCTAGTACTCACTAGTTGCTAGTACACACTAGTTGCTAGTACACACACTAGTTGCTAGTACTCACTAGTTGCTAGTACTCACTAGTTGCTAGTACTCACTAGTTGCTAGTACTCACTAGTTGCTAGTACTCACTAGTTGCTAGTACACACACACTAGTTGCTAGTACACACACACACCAGTTGCTAGTACACACATTAGTTGCTAGTACACACACACTAGTTGCTAGTACACACACACTAGTTGCTAGTACACACTAGTTGCTAGTACACACACACTAGTTGCTAGTACACACACACCAGTTGCTAGTACACACACACTAGTTGCTAGTACACACACACTAGTTGCTAGTACACACACACTAGTTGCTAGTACACACACACTAGTTGCTAGTACACACACACTAGTTGCTAGTACACACACTAGTGTGAGGTGGCCTCAGAGTAAGTTCAGTAAGTTTGAATCGTAAGTTCATACGTTTAAATAATGAGTCTTCCTGTTTAACTAGTAAGTTCGTCTGTTTAACTAGTAATAGTTCACCTGTTAAACTAGTTTACCTGTTTAGGTAGTAATTTCACCTGTTTAACTAGTAAAGTTTACCTGTTTACCTAGTAAGTTCACCTGTTTAATAATTTCACCTGCTTAACTAGTAAAGTTTACCTGTTTACCTAGTAAGTTCACCTGTTTAACTAGTATGTTCATCTGTTCAAGTAAAGTTCACCTGTGAAGTGTAAACAACGTCCTGGTACCTAAGAAGAAGCCAGGTACCCCAAACACTTAGTTTCAATACTAACAAGCAAGAGGAAAAACAACGTTGTTTACTCTGCAGGAAGAATTTCCTGATGAGACATTCCTGCCCACCATTAGGCGTCCCAATTTGCTTATTCAAGCCATTACCATGCTGAGGGGGAGGGGGGGGGGGCAGTAAAAATGAGAGTCGTGCTGCGTGACAGCAATTCTTAGTGTTCAGCGGATTCTTAGTGCTAGTTCAAACGAGGTGCTGAATATGCCTTCCTTGAGGTGTGAACCTGTGCCTTCAGGCGGAGACAGAGCTGGAGGATACTAGGGAGGTTTCACACCGATACAGTGTACCGTCACTATGTAAATAACACCCACAATGAGGATTGTATTGCAAAGTCGTTACGTCCGCTAAGGACGTCATCAATTGATAAAGTCTGTGGAGTACGAAATGTCGGCACAGTGAAGTGACATAACCAAAGCTGTGTCTTGTTTACCAGCTTCTTAGAGAGAACAAGAAGATTCATTGCTGGAACAAGGAAGAAGATACCAGCCGCTATAGGCATGTATTTACCTAGAGACCTATCTTAAGACATACGTAGGCTTGTCTTAATTAAACTAAAGGAGCATGACTTGACAGTGATGCTGGAGGAACCCAGACCTTATTATGAAGGTCCTCTCCTTCATGCTACTTCTTTGGTGAAGCTTAAATGATTGTGTTAAGCTCCACAAGCTTGTGTTAAGCTCAACAAGCTTGTGTTAAGCTCAACAAGCTTGTGTTAAGCTCAACAAGCTTGTGTTAAGCTCAACAAGCTTGTGTTAAGCTCAACAAGCTTGTGTTAAGCTCAACAAGCTTGTGTTAAGCTCAACAAGCTTGTGTTAAGCTCTACGTCTGTTGTAATTACGTTTAGGTTAAGGATCAAGATGAAAGGAAAATAAAACATTTTAACTGTAATACCATAGTTCCTCTCACTATCACAATTCCTCTCACTGTATCATAGTTCCTCTCACTGTATCACAGTTCCTCTCACTGTATCACAGTTAATAACAGTTGTCTTCAGTTAAGACTTTGTTACCACTGAGTAATGGACAGTACTGCAGATGTCGTCCCAGGAGAGACATGATGACTCTCTCTCTCTCTCTCTCTCTCTCTCTCTCTCTCTCTCTCTCTCTCTCTCTCTCTCTCTCTCTTTCTTTCTCTCTCTCTCTCTCTCTCTCTCTCTCTCTCTCTCTCTCTCTCTCTCTATCTCTCTCTCTCTCTCTCTCTCTCTCTCTCTCTCTCTCTCTCTCTCTCTCTCTCTCTCTCTCTCTCTCTCTCTCTCTCTCTCTCTCTCTCTCTCTCTCTCTCCCTCTCTCTCCCAGAAACTATCGATCTTGATTTCTTTCAGCTTAATCCTGGACTGGAGATAGTTTAAGTGGTTATCGTTCATATTAACCTAACATAAAACACTGTATGTGTTGAACTTTTTGGGGCTAGTGTACTCAACGAATTATCCATGTTTTGGCCTACTGTTTTAATATATATATATATATATATATATATATATATATATATATATATATATATATATATATATATATATATATATATATATATATATAAGACCCTTGGCTCATGGGAAAAGAGTGCATCTAAGTTCCTCAAGGAGCTGGGCAAAAGACTCAACAGGGTAACTACGGATCCCAGGGCGGCTAGTTTTCTGTTCCAGCGACTCAGCGGTGCTGTTCAGAGGGGTAATGCATGCTGTATTTTGGGCACGCGCCCCAGCTCGGAGGAGCTGGAGGAGATTTTCGCATTATAATCAGTGACAAACATGTAACAATATGTACTAGACATGTATCTCTCACACCTTATATACTGTATATGCCATCTTTATAACAATGTATCTCTTAAATCTTTTGTACCATATTATGTAATAAAAATATACATAATATATATATATATATATATATATATATATATATATATATATATATATATATATATATATATATTGTAATCCACGAACGAATGGTATTTAATCAATAACAACAGTGTTGTTATTGATATATATATATATATATATATATATATATATATATATATATATATATATATATATATATATATATATATATATATATACATATATATATATATATATATTATTTGTGGTAATATGTTTCACATCTATACCTCTTGTTTGTTTATCACGTCTTTTGTCATATTTAGTTGAGGACTGTTGTTATTCTTGTTGCTGTTATTGTTGAATTGTTTGACTGTCATATATTTTGAGTGTTCTCTGTTGTTAGTGTGTTGTTAGAGAGGTTAGTGTGGTATTAGAGAGGTGTTAGTGTGTTGTTAGAGAGGAGTTAGTGTACGGTTAGAGAGGTGTTAGTGTGTTGTTAGAGAGGTGTTAGTGTGGTGTTAGAGAGGTGTTAGTGTACTGTTAGAGAGGTGTTAGTGTGTTGTTAGAGAGGTATTAGTGTGTTGTTAGAGAGGTGTTAGTGTGTTGTTAGAGAGGTGTTAGTGTGTTGTTAGAGAGCTGTTAGTGTGTTGTTAGAGAGGTGTTAGTGTGTTGTTAGAGAGGTGTTAGTGTACTGTTAGAGAGGTGTTAGTGTGTTGTTAGAGGTGTTAGTGTACTGTTAGAGGTGTTAGTGTGTTGTTAGAGAGGTATTAGTGTGTTGTTAGAGAGGTGTTAGTGTGTTGTTAGAGAGGTGTTAGTGTGTTGTTAGAGAGCTGTTAGTGTGTTGTTAGAGAGGTGTTAGTGTGTTGTTAAAGAGGTGTTCGTGTACTGTTAGAGAGGTGTTAGTGTGTTGTTAGAGAGGTGTAGTGTACTGTTAGAGAGGTGTTAGTGTGTTGTTAGAGAGGTGTTAGTGTACTGTTAGAGAGGTGTTAGTGTACTGTTAGAGAGGTGTTAGTGTACTGTTAGAGAGGTGTTAGTGTGTTGTTAGAGAGGTGTTAGTGTACTGTTAGAGAGGTGTTAGTGTGTTGTTAGAGAGGTGTTAGTGTGTTGTTAGAGAGGTGTTAGTGTGTTGTTAGAGAGGTGTTAGTGTGTTGTTAGAGAGGTGTTAGTGTGTTGTTAGAGAGGTGTTAGTGTATTGTTAGAGGTGTTATGTGTTGTTAGAGAGGTGTTAGTGTACTGTTAGAGAGGTGTTAGGTGTTGTTAGAGAGGTGTTAGTGGACTGTTAGAGGTGTTAGTGTGTTGAGGGTTAGTGTTGTTAGAGGTGTTGTATGTTAGAGAGGTGTTAGTGTTGTTAGAGAGGTGTTAGTGTACTGTTAGAGAGGTGTTAGTGTACTGTTAGAGTGTTATGTGACTGTTAGGGTAGTTGTTGTTAGAGGGTGTTAGTGTACTGTTAGAGAGGTGTTAGTGTGTTGTTAGAGAGTGTATGTTAGTGTAGTTGTTAGAGAGGTGTTAGTGTCTGTTAGAGGGTGTACTAAGTGTGTTGTTAGAGGTGTTAGTGTACTGTTAGAGAGTGTTAGTGTACTGTTAGAGGGTGTTAGTGTGTTGTTGAGAGGTGTTAGTGTTGTTAGAGGGTGTTAGTGTGTTGTTAGTTTGTATGTTGAGGTGTTAGTGTACTGTTAGAGAGGTGTTAGTGTATGTTAGAGGTGTTATGTTGTTAGAGGTGTTAGTGTGTTGTTAGAGAGGTGTTAGTGTGTTGTTGAGAGGTGTTAGTGTGTGTTAGAGAGGTGTTAGTGTGTTGTTAGAGAGGTGTTAGTGTGTTGTTAGAAGGTGTTAGTGTGTTGTTAGAGAGGTGTTAGTGTGTTGTTAGAGAGGTGTTAGTGTCTGTTAGAGAGGTGTTAGTGTGTAGGTGTTAGTTGTTAGAAGCTGTTAGTGTGTTGTTAGAGAGGTGTTAGTGTCTGTTAGAGAGGTGTTAGTGTGTTGTTAGAGGTGTTAGTGTACGTTGTTAGAGAGGTGTTAGTGTACTGTTAGAGGTGTATGTACTGTTAGAGAGCTGTTAGTGTGCTGTTAGAGGTGTTAGTGTGTGTTAGAGTGTTAGTGTGTTGTTAGAGGTGTTAGTGTTTGTTAGAGGTGTTAGTGTACTTGTTAGAGAGGTGTTAGTGTGTTGTTAGAGGTGTTATGTGTTGTTAGAGGTGTTAGTGTTGTTAGGAGGTGTTAGTGTACTGTTAGGAGGTGTTAGTGTACTGTTAGAGGTGTTAGTGTTACTGTTAAGATGTTATGTACTGTTAGAGTGTTAGTGGTCACTGTACTTTATATGTGTTAGAAGTGTTACTGTGTTTGTTAGAGTTTAGTGTGTTAGTTAGAGTTTGTGTACTTTAGAGGTGTTACTGCTACTTTAAAAGTGCTAGTGTACTTTAACTCATGCTACTTTAAGCTCTACTG
Source organism: Cherax destructor (assembly GCA_009830355.1). Taxonomy (NCBI): domain Eukaryota; kingdom Metazoa; phylum Arthropoda; class Malacostraca; order Decapoda; family Parastacidae; genus Cherax; species Cherax destructor. The sequence goes on from WNWK01000495.1 coordinate 245,189, forward strand.
CTACTTTAGAGTGTTAGTGTACTTTAATGTTACTGTGCTTTAAACTCATGCTACTTGTTACTGCTAGCTTTATACTTTAGTGCTACTTTAGTTTGTACTGTTATGTACTGTTAAGTGTATGTCTGTTAAGAGTCAGTGTACTGTTAGCAGTGTTAGTGTCTGTTAGGTGTTAGTTTACTGTTAAGAGTTTAGTTTGTTAAGTTTATGTGTTGTTAGTGTTATGTCTTTGAGGTGTTACTTTAGAGGTTAGTTCTTAAGTGTACTGTTAGAGGTGTTATGTACTGTTAAGGTGTTTGTTAATGTTGTTTGTTAGAGGTTACTGTCTTTAGTTTATGTTTTTAGAGTTGTTAGTGTCTTAGTGTACTGTTAAGTGTTAGTACTGTTGAGTATTAGTGTTTTAGAGTTATGTCTGTTAGGAGGTGTTAGTGGTGTTAGAAGTGTTACTGTGTATTTATGAGTGATTAGTGTACTTTAAGTTAGTGTTTTAGTGTAGCTGTAGTGAGTACGTTATGCAGTTTATTACTGCTTTGTTATATTACTGCTAGGTTTAACCTCACTGACATTTATCCATGCTACTTTATCACTCCAGCAGTTTATTTAACAGCCTTCCGTGGTGTTCCTGCTACTTTATACTCTCACTGCTACTTTATACTCTCACTGCTACTTTATACTCTCACTGCTACTTTATACTCTCACTGCTACTTTATACTCTGCTACTTTATACTCTCACTGCTACTTTATACTCTTACTGCTACTTTATACTCTCACTGCTACTTTATACTCTCACTGCTACTTTATACTCTCACTGCTACTTTATACTCTCACTGCTACTTTATACTCTCACTGCTACTTTATACTCTTACTGCTACTTTATACTCTTACTGCTACTTTATACTCTCACTGCTACTTTATACTCTCACTGGTACTTTATACTTTCACTGCTACTTTATACTCTCACTGCTACTTTATACTCTCACTGCTACTTTATACTCTCACTGCTACTTTATACTCTCACTGCTACTTTATACTCTTACTGCTACTTTATACTCTCACTGCTACTTTATACTCTCACTGCTACTTTATACTCTCACTGCTACTTTATACTCTGCTACTTTATACTCTTACTGCTACTTTATACTCTTACTGCTAGTTTATACTCTTACTGCTACTTTATACTCTCACTGCTACTTTATACTCTCACTGCTACTTTATACTCTCTGCTACTTTATACTCTTACTGCTACTTTATACTCTCACTGCTACTTTATACTCTTACTGCTACTTTATACTCTCACTGCTACTTTATACTCTCACTGCTACTTTATACTCTCACTGCTACTTTATACTCTCACTGCTACTTTATACTCTCACTGCTACTTTATACTCTCACTGCTACTTTATACTCTGCTACTTTATACTCGCACTGCTACTTTATACTCTGCTACTTTATACTCTGCTACTTTATACTCTTACTGCTACTTTATACTCTCACTGCTACTTTATACTCTCACTGCTACTGTATACTCTGCTACTTTATACTCTCACTGCTACTTTATACTCTCACTGCTACTTTATACTCTCACTGCTACTTTATACTCTGCTACTTTATACTCTCACTGCTACTTTATACTCTCACTGCTACTTTATACTCTCACTGCTACTTTATACTCTCACTGCTACTTTATACTCTCACTGCTACTTTATACTCTCTGCTACTTTATACTCTCTGCTACTTTATACTCTCACTGCTACTTTATACTCTCACTGCTATTTTATACTCTCACTGCTATTTTATACTCTCACTGCTACTTTATACTCTCACTGCTATTTTATACTCTCACTGCTATTTTATACTCTCACTGCTACTTTATACTCTCACTGCTACTTTATACTCTACTGCTACTTTATACTCTCACTGCTACTTTATACTCTCTGCTACTTTATACTCTCTGCTACTTTATACTCTCACTGCTACTTTATACTCTCACTGCTATTTTATACTCTCACTGCTATTTTATACTCTCACTGCTATTTTATACTCTCACTGCTACTTTATACTCTCACTGCTACTTTATACTCTCACTGCTACTTTATACTCTCTGCTACTTTATACTCTCTGCTACTTTATACTCTCACTGCTACTTTATACTCTCTGCTACTTTATACTCTCACTGCTATTTTATACTCTCACTGCTATTTTATACTCTCACTGCTATTTTATACTCTCACTGCTACTTTATACTCTCACTGCTACTTTATACTCTCACTGCTACTTTATACTCTCACTGCTACTTTATACTCTCTGCTACTTTATACTCTCTGCTACTTTATACTCTCACTGCTACTTTATACTCTCACTGCTATTTTATACTCTCACTGCTATTTTATACTCTCACTGCTACTTTATACTCTCACTGCTACTTTATACTCTCACTGCTACTTTATACTCTCTGCTACTTTATACTCTCTGCTACTTTATACTCTCACTGCTACTTTATACTCTCTGCTACTTTATACTCTCACTGCTATTTTATACTCTCACTGCTATTTTATACTCTCACTGCTATTTTATACTCTCACTGCTACTTTATACTCTCACTGCTACTTTATACTCTCACTGCTACTTTATACTCTCACTGCTACTTTATACTCTCACTGCTACTTTATACTCTCACTGCTACTTTATACTCTCACTGCTACTTTATACTCTCACTGCTATTTTATACTCTCACTGCTATTTTATGCTATTTTGTATTTTTTTTTTTTTGCAAATGGGATTTGTGTCAAGAGATTCGTGTAGGTTTTGCACTGTGTATTGTTGTGGTGGCTCTGACGCTGGTCGTGTTCACCAGCCCCTGCACCAGGAGGAGGGAAGAGGAAGCTCCAGGAGGGGGGAGGAGAAGGCAAGAGGAGGAGGAGGAAGAGGGAAGAGGAGGAGGAGCAGAAGCATTGGGTAGAGGAGAAAGAGAAATCAACAGATATCCTCGTGCACTAAGTATTCAACGTCAGGCAACACACACACACAGAGGACCCAGTAGCGATCAGTGAAGGGGCGGGGCCAAGAGCTATGACTCAACCCCTGCAACCACAAATAGGTGAGTAGACACACCTCTTGCTGTATATACACTGAGATATATACACCGCCTGGTGTTTATACGCTGAGATATATACAACTCTTGGTGTATATAAACTCGTGCCAACACAAGCCTGGCTAAGGACAACATCATTCTGGTCTCTTGATATGACGCGTGGCGGCGGCGGCGGCGGCGGCGGCGGCGGTGGCGGCGGCGGCGGCCGACCAGTAATAACCTCTACCTTGATACAAAGTGTACCTATCTTACCTGAACTGTACCTGGAGATGGTTTCGTGGGTCCCCCCCCCCCCGTTATCCCCTGTGACCCGGTCCCAGACCAGGTCTCGTGGCACACATACCAAAGATATCTACATAGAACCATAAATGGTCCAAGTGGGACCGAAACGTCGTGGTAAGCTCCTCTCTTCTATGTGGGGGTTATTCGTGTATTGTTCCTGTCACGGTATTGTGCCTTGTTGTTATTTATAAGTACTTTGGGCCAGTTCTACACGTGGGTAGCCCAGGAGCTGGAGCTCAGCACTCGCAAGTAAGAGTAGGTGAATGAAGGAGAACCCACACGGAGACAGAAACGCAGTGCAAAGAGAGACTTGAGTTTCAGTTGTAGTGTATAACCAGGTAGTTTATTGTGCACTCGTAGCTTATCCTGATACATTAGACACAGGTGCAACACTTGGGTATCTTTAATGAGGAAACGTTTCGCCACACAGTGGCTTCATCAGTCCATACAAAGGAGAATGGTGAAGAACAGGAGGAGTTTGAGGTAATCAGTCCCTCAATCTTTTCAAGATTGATGGACTGATTACATCGACTCCAGGCTGAGGGACTGATTACCTCAAACTCCTCCTGTTCTTCACCATTCTCCTTTGTATGGACTGATGAAGCCACTGTGTGGCGAAACGTTTCCTCAATAAAGATACCCAAGTGTTGCATATGTGTCTAATTTATCAACTTGTCGGTTCTCTGAACCATCCATCTACACAGCTCATCCTGTGAGCGCTGGCGCAAAAAAAAAAAAAAACCAGGATTACAGAGGTCACAATGAGTCTTTGTTAGACACCACTGAGCATTGTTACAACACTAGAAAGAAATATTAGTTATTTCATATTTTACAATTCCTTCATATAGTTGATGTACACAATACAGTATGGAATACAATCTCAATTTTTTTTATATCTTATTAACACTAATGAACATTGGTCGTAATTGGCTTGCAACCTTATCTATAAAAACAGTTCGTTCATCTGGTCGATGCAAAATGTGGATACAATCTCAGGATTTCAGTTGTCTTATCATTAAGAGTGAAGTGTTTTGTGGTGTAAGGTTGGTGTGGAGGTGTCTCTGACATGTTGGATGTTTGAACGTTCCAGTGTGTGGCACTGTCTCTCACCACACACTTGGCACTGCATGTCATTGACATCTCCATACAAACCATACTGCCAGGGATACTTATAACCCGACCTTAGTCTAGTAGTAACAACGTCTTTCACTCTACCGACACATTGCATTGTGATAGATCATGGATCTTCTAGTTTCTATCTGTGTCTTTCTACTTTTAACTCGTTTGCTGGTGCCATTCTGACAAAGTTTCTGAAACTTTTGTTTGAAAATACAAAATTATTCTCAACATTCTCTTTATTTAATGCTTGTTTAGCTAATTCATCAACATTGTCATGTTCGTAGAGGCCTATGTGAGAGGGAAGCCACGAAAGCTTAATTATCATCCCTTTCTTAATAGTTTGTGTATCCGTGCCTAGCGTCATAGACAAGCGTGCTGCATTCACGTCTCAGGCTATTTAGAGGAAGTAATACCTGGAGGGTGTTTCAGGGGTCAACACCCCCGCAACTCGGTCCAAGACCAGGCCTCGCAGTGGAATCAGGGTATGATCAACCAGGCTGTTACTGCTGGCCGCACATAGTTGCCACAAGCTTGAGAGTAACAAGTATAGTAAACAGCTCAGTTTGTAAGGTGGAAGCACAATTATTAATTCTAATACACCTCTGTATTATAATAGCATCAGTCTGGTTTACAATAACAATGCTCCACTCTCCTACTGGCAGGGTTAAGAGAGCCGTCAGAATTATCCATGATTTGTTTCTTGGGAGAATTTCCCATCAGGGTGGCGGGAAATGCCGTTGTTTCCTGACATGATAGTTTGTGTAGTCTTAAACATTTTTATGTGGGTGGCTTGTCTTTGAATCCATCTTGATTCACTTATTCCATGAATTATATGTTCTAGTAATTCTTGAGAAACAACATTTTGATCGCAAGGCGGCGGCGGCGGCAGCGGCGGCGGCGGCAGCGGCGGCAGCAGCAGCGGCGGCGGCGGCAGCAGCAGCAGCAGCTTCAGTTCCAAAATGGCATACATTTCACGTATTCTATCAGTAACACTTGGTGTACCTAATTCTTTCCTCATATTGAGTATTTTGGTAGTTATAGGATAACCCAGAAGAATTCTCAGGGATTCAGAGTGTGTTTTTTCGAGTCTTGCAATGGTTTTACTGTGTTGCCAGGCTAAAACTGTTTCATGGTAAACAAACCATACCATAGGTGGGGTTAGAACCCGCGATCAGAGAGTCTCAAAACTCCAGACCGTCGCGTTAGCTAACGCGACGGTCTGGAGTTTTGAGACTCTGACCGCGGGTTCTAACCCCACTCGTGGTATGGTTTGTTTGCAATCGTGTCATTACGATTTCGTGAGTCATGTTTCATGGCAACTTATCAACTATCTTAGGTACGTTAAGTACATTATTTTTACAATTCTAACATTTGCACCATATTTGGGATTATACCCTACGACAGTTCTGAGAGCTTTAAATCTATCATTGCATTGTGGGTTAATTTTATTCACAGCTGTTAGTGTACACGGAACAGTAATTACGTGTTCCCAGGAGAACACATAATCAGTAGGCCTACCATTGTATTTTAATGTCCGTCAGAGATCTCCTGTAGTACTGAAGAAGTGTCGTACTGAGATTAGAATAGTTTTGTTTCACGTTGTGTGTCAGTGTGTCTCTGGGTTTACCTCCGTCCACTGACAAGTGATAAGTAGATTTTCATGTTTCATCATAAGTAGGTAAGTAGAGTGGGCCAAGTATACTCTTTCAGGCCTGTATACTCAGACCTCTGCGTGCTGGGGTTGATGTAAACTCCACCTTTACATCAGACCATTGAGTGATCAAGAAGTTGTATTTACAAGTAGTCCTGCTCCTAATAAGATGTATATGCAAGTAGGTGTATACCCAGATAGCTCTAAAATACCTCAGGTTGTGCTTCCCGTAAACAACATGTGGGCTGCAGGGACGATGGTTCTTGCAACCATCACCTGAGAGACAGAGAGGGAGGGCACTCAATCTTGTGCACAGTACATTACTAGGCTGGTGCAGTAATTAGCCATGTTGAATACTGGAACAATGGAGAGTATTAACAGAGCAGATGTAAACCAGTTAACGAGTGAGACTCGAACCCATGGCAGGTGAGTCCTAAAACACTCCTGCCATGGTTCAATTCCCACCCGTTCATTGGTTTGTTTACAATCGTGTTATTACGATTTCGTGAGTCAGATAAAATCTATTTGGCAATAGAGTTGAATAAGAGTGGAGGAACTACGCTTCGCCACTAAATTTATTAAATATTAAATGGATAAAGAATATTTCCTGATATGAGCGAGGCAAGTGTAGTGTATGTGTGTGTGTACTCACCTAATTGTACTCACCTAATTGTGGTTGCAGGGGTCGAGACTCAGCTCCTGGCCCCCGCCTCTTCGCTGACCACTACTGGGTCACTGCTCTCCCTGCTCCATGAGCTTTATCATACATTGTCTTAAAACTATGTATGGTTCCCGCCTCCACTATATCGTGTGTGTGTGTGTGTGTGTGTGTGTGTGTGTGGTAGTGATGTATCGGATATTCGCATCCGCATCCGCATCTGCGGAACATCCGCACAATTTCTTACATCAATATCCGCATCCGCATCCGCATTTCACAGCAAACAGATATCCGCATATACATCCACATCAACATCCGCGGAACATCCGCACAATTTCTTGCATCCGCATCCGAAATCCCCGGAACATCCGCACAATTTCTTACATCCGCATTCGCATCCGTAAAATGAGTAAGTAAGACATCCGTATACACATTCGCATACCGGATATCTAAATTTTTCACATCCGATACATCCCTAGTGTGGAGTGTAAGAACCAAGATCAGCAGACTGAGATAGGAACATAAGAAAGGAGGAGCACTATAGCAGGCCTACTGGCCTGCGTCAGGAAACAGGACAAGTGTTTCCTGACGCGGGTCTTAGATGATGACCCGCCGTTGGAGCTTTTGGTCATCTGACCGAGGCCTTCCGCTGGCTTCCCATTTTCAGTACTTTCCGAGGAATAACCTTTGATGTTTTCACTGCTGGGCTACAAGTAACTGAAGGCCCTGAATCTCTGCACTCTCTAGAAAGGCGTAGAATTAGGGGGGATATGATTGAGGTGTATAAATGGAAAACAGGAATTAATAAAGGGGATGTAAATAGCGTGCTAAAAATATCTAGTATTGACAGGACTCGAAGGAATGGCTTTAAGTTGGATAAATTCAGATTCAGGAAGGATATAGGAAAGCACTGGTTTGGTAATAGAGTTGTGGATGAGTGGAACAAACTCCCGAGTACCGTCATAAAAAGCTAAAACGTTGTGTGTTTTAAAAATAGGTTAGATAAATACATGAGTGGATGTGGGTGGGTGTGAGTTGGACCTTCCTTAAGTGGATGTGACCTGGACCTGACTAGCTTGGGTCAGTGGCATAAGCCGGTAGACAACTTGGACCTGTCTCGCATGGGCCAGTAGGCCTGCTGCAGTGTTCCTTCTTATGTTCTTATTCACCTGAGGTGGGGAGAGAGACAGTCACACACTAAAACGCTACGTATTAGTTATTCCAGAAATTTATTATTTTAGTGACTGGTCCAAAGAAATCTTACAGAAAATATAAATCAAGGCTATAATATCAATTTTTTTTATATTATATCCACATTTTAAGTCGACCAGATAAATGAACTCGTTCGTGGAATGACGCAATTGTGTAACACCCAAAGATATAACAATCAAGGCACTGGGGACTGATAAAGACCCAGTGTTGATCCCTGTAATCCCTCTGGGTCTGTCACTGACACGGCCAACTGCGGGCGCACAATTAGCTAGCCGCTCAGGCGGCAATAATTAGACAGGCTTTGTGTGGTATAGCGCATCTGTAAGGTAAGGCGGAAGGGAGGGATGAGCGGAGGAAGGCACAGAGGGGGAAAAAGGGATTATGGGGAAGAGATTGTTGAAGGTCCTTTCACAGGATGTTAGTGTCGAGGTTAAACAGTGTGGGAGATGAAAAGAGGAGCACCTTCACTACCAACAATACAATAATATACAAAGGGAATTGCATAAGTGGAAAACACAGAACATCTAGAATAGTTTACTAGTATAGTCACTCATTGAACAACGAGAAGCAACGTAATGATGACAAGTGAAGGAGAGGCATCTGGTGTTTCTTATAGTATTACCTCTTGTACAAGTACACACCAGGAAGACTGCACACCCACAGGTGTACACACAGACAGGTGGTCAGTACACAACACAGACAGTTGGTCAGTACACAACACAGACAGGTAGTCAGCCCCGCGACGTAGCAACAAGACTTTCGAAACGCACACTACCAAGACAGCCTGGCTTAGCCAGGAGTTACTGCAGGACCAGTCAGAGGCCTGTCCTGTCCTGTTCTTAACCCAGCCCAGAGTTACTGCTGGGCGGAACAAGCCAGAGGCCTGTCGCACCCAGCTCTCAACCCAGCAAACGTAACAGAAAATCTATAAAGATAAAAGAGAATAGTGATGATGAACGGGGTTCTGGGTGCAAGGAACCGTGGAGCCTTACATTAGGACGAAGTGAGAGAGTACACAACGTAACTTCGTAGAACCACTTTGCTTCTAGCCACCACCACACAGTCATAACATTGCTTCTAGCCACCACCACAGTCATAACATTGCTTCTAGCCACCACCACACAGTCATAACATTGCTTCTAGCCACCACCACAGTCATAACATTGCTTCTAGCCACCACCACACAGTCATAACATTGCTTCTAGCCACCACCACACAGTCATAACATTGTTTCTAGCCACAACCACAGTCATAACATTGCTTCTAGCCACCACCACACAGTCATAACATTGCTTCTAGCCACCACCACACAGTCATAACATTGCTTCTAGCCACCACCACACAGTCATAACATTGCTTCTAGCCACCACCACACAGTCATAACATTGCCCGCTGACTAGAAGCGTGACTTAAAGCCCCACACAGAGTGAAACGTTTACCCAGTAAAAGCATCTTCCTCCAGTTGTGTGTGTATGTATCTTCATATAAACACCGTAATGGACGTCCTGGGCAAGGGGTGACCCTCACCTCCAGTGTTACCAGGTCTGTCTCTTCCTCTTGGCTGTCTTACCTGGGTCACACTGCCCACAGTAGTTTCTCCTCACGGTGATTCATTTACAGTTTCTTGGCCCACCAGTTTCTGAGCCCCGCTGGCTCTGGAGTCTCAACCTTGTGCGTGTACACACTGAGAGAAAGTGTCTTCAGGAGCTTCGTGTGTACGTAGGTCCATCTGACAGGGACAACACTAACACTCTCCTTGTTGTCCTGATCACTTTTATGGGTTAATTGATTGTTATGTCACTATTAGATTGTTCACACAAGGTTTGATGTTCATGATTGTGTTCTCTTGTTCCACTCGTTGTTTTCTTTCTTTTATTTACATTATTTAATTGACTTTGTTGTCTACTGTCAGTTTTTAAATAAGGACAATAAAGTGTCAACTATTCACTTAATAAAATTTGAGATATTTCAAAACTTACTTTAATTTAAATTTTGTTTTTTTACTGTTGAAATTTTGTTACTGTTGATAAAACATTTTATTGCTGGTGATTAAGAGTTGATGACTGTTGAAGATTGAGACACTTATGCAACATATGGGAATCTTTATTGAAGAAACGTTTCGCCACACAGTGGCTTCAGTCCAATACAAAGCGGAAAGGTGTAAGGAGAGAAGTTTGAGGTAATCAGTCCCTCGGCCTGGAGTCGATGTGTTCAGTCCATCAATCTTGTAGAAAGTACAGCATAGGGCCGTAGAAGTGGCTTATATACTGTAGTCAGGTGAGGCGAAGCAGGAGGAGGCGGGGTCATAGTGGTACCATCCACTAGTCTAAGTAGGTCTTCGTCCAAAAGTTGGACAAGTGTTGAAGAATTCTTTGTATCACTATGACCCCGCCTCCTCCTGCTTCGCCTCACCTGACTACAGTATATAAGCCACTTCTACGGCCCTATGCTGTACTTTCTACAAGATTGATGGACTGAACACATCGACTCTAGGCCGAGGACTGATTACCTCAAACTCCTCCTCCCTTACACCTTTCTGCTTTGTATTGGACTGATGAAGCCACTGTGTGGCGAAACGTTTCTTCAGTAAAGATTCCCATATGTTGCATAAGTGTCTCAATCTTCAACTTGTCGGTTTTTAAGCCATTTATCCCACACTTGATGACTGTTGTTGAAGCGTGAGTGACTGAAGGCAGAGAGGGTAGGTAGGACTCTTGGGATCAGTCACAGGTGTGTTACGGGCGAAGCCCTGGAGGGTCTACCTCTCGTCCTTACCTGGTGTAGGGGGGAGAGGGGAAGGGAAGACTCACTTCTCCAGACACTTCCACCCCTCAGGAAATACATTTCCCCTTCAACTCACTGTCCAACTTCATTACACTTTAACTTTTTTTTGTTTGGTTTCTGGTACTGGAGGTAGGTCAGTGTTGAGGGTATTATCATTCTCTCTCTCTCTCTCTCAAGAAGTCTTACACATGTTTACGTCTTCTCTCATCTGCACTTAAGGATCTTAAGATTCAGTTATCAGTATTCTGGAAGACTTACTTCCTTGCACTGAGTCAGGGACTTTCCTAGACCAGGAGTCCATAATGCCTCAGGTCTCACCAATTTTAACTTTCTTCTGAATTCCATCGAGGAGGCGGAAGAGAGAGAGAGAGAGAGAGAGAGAGAGAGAGAGAGAGAGAGAGAGAGAGAGAGAGAGAGAGAGGGGATGGGGTTGAAGGGACAGGGGTTTTAAGGGGAAAGAAAGACAAGCGAAAGGGGAATGGCTGGAGCCAGTGAAAGGGGCAGGGAGGAGAAGAGGAATGCGAGTCTCAGTGCCTCGTACCAAACGTGTTTTTTTCAACGCTCGCCTCTTCACCGTCTCCGTCTTAAACGGAGGATCGAGTATGCAATAATAATAATAATAATAATAATAATAATAATAATAATAATAATAAATGAGGCTGTGAAATTAATTTTGTGCTTGAAAGACTGGCAAGTATTGGCTTCCAGGTTTGTTATGGCGGTGAGGAAGGAAGACATTGTGGTACCATGTTTAAAGTAGCCAGTCTGAGAGACGGCGTAGTTCACGCTGTCTACTTCACTGGCTCATACCCTTCATCTTCTCTCTCTCTCTCTCTCTCTCTCTCTCTCTCTCTCTCTCTCTCTCTCTCTCTCTCTCTCTCTCTCTCTCTCTCTCTCTCTCTCTCTCTCTCTCTCTCTCTCTCTCTCTCTCTTTCTCTCTCTTTTCCTCCTTTTTCTCTTAGTCCTTCTCTTCTTTTTATTGGCCATTGTCATCATCATCACCTTCTTCTTCGTCTTCCTCCTCCTCGGGTGGCCTCAGTGTGCAGATTTCGAAGCAGTACTGATATCTCTCCAGAATTTTCCAGGTGTAAATTATGATGTATCTTTGTCTCCCGAGGAACTTCAGGCGTTGCCCATACTTTAGGTTCTTGACCGCATTTATATGGGCAGTTCTGCTGTTTCCCAGTCAACATTGAAGTCTGGCCTACGTCCAGGCCTTAGTAGTAGAAATATTTGGTTATATTCACAAGGGTGATACAGAACCTGGTTTGCTTAGATGGATGGAAGGTAATCGAGGTAGGGTCGCTGCAGTCTCCTGGATTGGGAGCCCTTCATCAGCATGAAGAGGTGGTGAGTGGAACACTGGAGACTGGTCACAGGTATGGGGTGACAGAGTGTGCTGAGGACGCAGATTAAACACAAGAGACGGACGTGATCTCCGGGACAAAAGTTCTCTAAAATTTACACGCGAGTGAAAGCTCTCGCAACGCTCTAAGAGGTGCCAGCCTCTATCAGAAATCAATACACCACCAGTGACCTCGCTCAGAGATCGAGTCACTGCACCTGGCTGCTTTGTGATTGTGTGTGCTCACCTAGTTCCGCTCACCTAATACCCCTCACCTAGTTCCGCTCACCTAATACCCCTCACCTAGTTGTAATGATCAAGTTGTATTCACGTAGTTGTGTTGGCAGAGGCTGAACCATAGCTCTTGGTACCGCCTTTTAGCTACAAGCTTCCTCTATTAATTCTTGGCCTTCAGAGTGCATTGAAACTCATTGGATTGTGTTTGTCTCGGCCACGTTCTCGTGTACTTGTTGTACTTCTTACCCTGGGACTGAGAATGTCCTGGCGGCCCTCTCATCTTCAGCTTCCCTTGCTGCTCCTTCCTTAAACAATGTGTTATAGAAAGAACAAAAAAGACACAATACCGTGACTGGAACAATACACAAATAACCTGGACACAGGAGAGACAGAGAAGCTAACGACGGTCCAACTTGGACCATTTACAAGTCACACTGTAAATGGTCCAAGTCGGACCGAAACGTCGTCGTAAGGTTTTCTTTCACATGCGCCGACTATTTGCGTAATGTGTTACAGTTGCCTTTCATTTAGTCTCCTGTGCTAGCCACCCAGTTTCCCTAACTGATTTAAACCATGAAATATGTTGAGAGATTAGTTTTGCAAGCTCATGTTTCCGCTAGACAGTGTTTTTAAATTAAGTTCACAATGCCATACCCTGAACACTGACACAAATAAAGGACTCGTATCATCAAGCGGGCATTAACACCACCACTACAACAACACCATCAACACGAGTGCAACACTCTTTATTCTTGGAAGTAAAGATACCAGAGAGTTGGACACGTGTCTTATTCATCAACTTCTCGGTGTTACATAGCAAGATACTGATGATACCTGGTGACAATGTTGACAAAGATGTGAAGCTTCTGCCTTGCAACCAGTGTCCGGGACGAGTGTCAAAAAATAAAAGAGGAAGAAGTTTGAATAATAATATGCGTTTACGAACAGAAAACGGAAATTAGAACTATGTAATCATATGACGATACCAAAATAGTTTTTTTCCAATACCAACACTCCAATACCACTAAAATTAGCGGATTCCCAACGATAACGATACTTTGGCACACTCCTAGTTAGAAGAGGGAAAGATGGCAGTTGTTTGTGTTCTGTCATGTATGCGAAAGACCACAGTATATATTTCGACAATTGCTTGACGGACACTGTAATTTCTAAACGATAATTCGCGCTTTACTTAATGAATGGCAGTCTCTACTCTTGGCACCAGATGTGTCAAGTTGGCATTCTCTTGGTGGTCTCTCTTCTTTAAACAAATCGGCCGCTTCCCACCAAGGCGGGGAGACCCAAAGAGAAAAACAAAAGTTTCTCTTTTTAACTTTAGTAATGTATACAGGAGAAGGGGTTACTAGCCCCTTGCTCCCGGCATTTTAGTCGACTCTTACGACACACATAGCTTACGGAGGAAGAATTCTGTTCCACTTCCCCATGGAGATAAGAGGAAATAAGAACAAGAACTAGTAAGAAAATAGAAGAAAACCCAGAGGGGTGTGTATATATATATGCTTGTACATAAATGTGTAGTGTGACCTAAGTGTAAGTAGAAGTAGCAAGACGTACCTGAAATCTTGCATGTTTATGAGACAGAAAAAAGACACCAGCAATCCTACCATCATGTAAAACAATTACAGGCTTTCGTTTTACACTCACTTGGCAGGACGGTAGTACCTCCCTGGGCGGTTGCTGTCTACCAACCTACTACCTATAGGTAAAACTGGTCAATTAGCAAGAACTCATTTAAAATTAAGTCCTTTCTAAAATATTATCTTATGCGTTTAAAGATATATTTTTTTCATTTATGTTAGTGTAAAAATTAATAATTTTGTACCAAAAGAACCTTAGAAAACGTACCTAACCTTATTATAACAAGCGCAATTTAATTTAGCCTAATCCAAGTAAATATACTTTAGATAAGTTAACGGGAATTTAATAATAAAGAAGCACAGTGAAATATATTTTTTTCGTTAGGTTCAGAATGATTTTTGCGAAATTATTACATACACAAACTTTTGCTTGACTTATTTGGCAAGAAGAGCATTGCTATTTAAGCCAAAATCGCAAGTTTTACCTATTCATAGAATTGATGAGGGGAAAAGGGTGAGTGGTGCACTTCTGAGTCTGTGGAGACAAAGAACTTTGTCCATGGAAGTAAAGAGGGGAATGTATGAGAGTATAGTTATACCAACACTCTTATATGGGTGTGAAGCATGGGTGATGAATGTTGCAACGAGGAGAAGGCTGGAGGCAGTGGAGATGTCATGTCTGAGGTCAATGTGTGGTGTGAATATAATGCAGAGAATTCGGAGTTTGGAAATTAGGAGGAGGTGCGGGATTACCAAAACTATTATCCAGAGAGCTGAGGAGGGGTTGTTGAGGTGGTTCGGACATATAGAGAGAATGGAACGAGACAGAATGACTTCGAGAGTGTATAAATCTGTAGTGGAGGGAAGGTAGGGTAGGGGTCGGCCTAGGAAAGGTTGGAAGGAGGGGGTAAAGGAGGTTTTGTGTGCGAGGGGCTTGGATTTCCAGCAAGCATGCGTGAGCGTATTTGATAGGAGTGAATGGAGTGGAAGCAAAGTAACATTTATGAAGGGATTCAGGGAAACCGGGAAGCCGGACTTGAGTCCTGGAGATGGGAAGTACAGTGTCTGCACTCTGAAGGAGGGATGTTAATGTTGTAGTTTTATAACTGTAGTGTAAAGCACCCCTCTGGCAAGACAGTGATGAAGTGAATGATGATGAAAGTTTTTCTTTTTTGGGCCACCCTGCCTTGGTGGGAATCGGCCGATGTGTTAATAAATATATATATATATATATATATATATATATATATATATATATATATATATATTTTAATATATATATATATTTATATATATATGGCTAAGCTGGGTTATAAGGTGTTGAGATAAGATGGAATTACTGTGTTGCTCGGAACAATGCTGCATCTGTGAAGAAACACAATATTTTTATTCCCGGAGTACTGTGAGGAGTGTGTTGTAAGCAAGGAGGAGTGTGTTGTGAACAAGGAGGAGTGTGTTGAGCAGGAGGATGGTTGTGAGCAAGGAGGAGTGTGTTGTGAACAAGGAGGAGTGTGTTGTGACAGGAGAGTTGTTGAAGGAGGAGTGTGTTGTGAGCAAGGGAGGTTGTGAAGAAGTGTGTTGTGAGCAAGGAGGAGTGTGTTGTGAACAAGGAGGAGTGTGTTGTGAACAAGGAGGAGTGTGTTGTGAGCAAGGAGGGAGAGGTGTTGTGAACAAGGAGGAGTGTGTTGTGAACAAGGAGGAGTGTGTTGTGAACAAGGAGGAGTGTGTTGTGAGCAAGGAGGAGTGTGTTGTGAGCAAGGAGGAGTGTGTTGTGAGCAAGGAGGAGTGTGTTGTGAACAAGGAGAAGTGTGTTGTGAACAAGGAGGAGTGTGTTGTGAACAAGGAGGAGTGTGTTGTGAACAAGGAGGAGTGTGTTGTGAACAAGGAGGAGTGTGTTGTGAACAAGGAGGAGTGTGTTGTGAACAAGGAGGAGTGTGTTGTGAACAAGGAGGAGTGTGTTGTGAACAAGGAGGAGTGTGTTGTGAGCAAGGAGGAGTGTGTTGTGAACAAGGAGGAGTGTGTTGTGAACAAGGAGGAGTGTGTTGTGAACAAGGAGGAGTGTGTTGTGAGCAAGGAGGAGTGTGTTGTGAGCAAGGAGGAGTGTGTTGTGAACAAGGAGGAGTGTGTTGTGAACAAGGAGGAGTGTGTTGTGAACAAGGAGGAGTGTGTTGTGAGCAAGGAGGAGTGTGTTGTGAACAAGGAGGTGTTGTGAACAAGGAGGAGTGTGTTGTGAACAAGGAGGTGTTGTGAACAAGGCATGGTATTAAGGAATCTGAATTAGGTGTCGTGTATATGATTAATATATTTCTTGTTTCTCATTCCCAGGTAAGTGTGACCACCTGTAGTTCAACTCTCTCAACCTCCTGGTAAGGTTACCCTCTAAGTTTGAGATACTTATATATATATATATAGATAGGAGTGAATGGAGACGAATGGTTTTTGGGACCTGACGAGCTGTTGGAGTGTGAGCAGGGTAATATTTTGTGAAGGGACTCATGGAAACCGGTTAGCCGGACTTGAGTCCTGGAAATGGGAAGTACAATGCCTGCACTTTAAAGGAGGGGTCTGGGATAGTGACAGCTGGGAGGGACTTAGTCTCACCTGTCGTATCTGAGCGCCTCTGCAAAGACAGTGATTATGTATGAGTGTGGTGAAAGTGTTGAATGATGATGAAAGTATTTTCTTTTTGGGGATTTTCTTTCTTTTTGGGTCACCCTGCCTCGGTGGGAGACGGCCGACTTGTTGAAAAAAATAAATGTGTGTGTGTGTGTGTGTGTGTGTGTGTGTGTGTGTGTGTGTGTGTGTGTGTGTGTGTGGATGTTTCGAGCCTGGCTCCGACTCGTTTGTGTACACAAGTATGGTGGTGTGTGAGACTCTGTCCCACCACTCCAGAGGTTGTGTCATAGCTCTTGGCTTCCAGAATCTTATCGTACCTCTTCTTTAAGCGATGTATAGATTCTACCATTAGCACTCCACTGCCGAGGTCGTTCCACTTCCTGACCAATCTGAGACTGAAGACATACTTCCTAACATCCCTGTGATTCATCTGTCTTAGCCTCTATCTTTGCCCTCGTGTACCTGTTTTCCGCCTTTAGAACAATCTGTTCTGTCCACCCTATCTTCTGATGTCATCAGGCTTGCTATAGCCTTCTTACCCTCTCCTCATAGCACATACGCCTCCCTTAGTTCCTGGATTAGTCTCGTTGCAAACTTCTGCACTTTCTTCATTTTCCTAACATTCTTCATCAGGTGTAGGTTCTACACTTGTGCTGCGTTCTCTAATATGGACTTGATGTTCTCCGTAGTCTCTTGAATGACTCCTTCATTCAGTTAATGTGCGCCTCATGTGATATGCTTGGTACAGTGCTCACCCCGAGGTCCTCCAAACGAGATGTGCAGCGTTTGTCCTAAGCCCCTTCCCCACCCAACACCCGAGTCTGTGTGCCGTTTAAGGTCTTCTTTGGCCATCCCCAGTCTTCTTAACTTTACACTCTCTGGGGTTAAATTCTAACAGCCACTTGTCAGATCAGACCTGCAGCTCTTCAGATCCATTTTCAGTTTTTCCTGATCTTCACCTGTTTGTATTATCCTCATTAGTTTCACATTATCTTCGAACATTGACACCGGTGACTGTCCCTTCCGTCATGGTCACGTGTACATCAGCTACTTGATGATTAAGACACATGTGTAACAGTGGGGTATCTATTGTTGAAACTTTTCTGCTAGACAGTAGTGTTCTTCAGTCAGATACAGAGGCAGCAGGTGTGTAGTAGTGACATGAACATGATATAATTAGTCCACCAACCTTGGAACTGAACTCTTCTCCAGGCTGAGGGACTGACCACCTCAAATACCATTTCTCCAAGGTTGATGGACTGATTACTTCATCTTTATTACACTAGTACAGCTCTTTCCTCCGTATTTGACTGAAGAAGTCGCCTGTGTAGGAGAAACGTTTTAACAGTTACGATATCCATCTGTTACACATATGACTAAGTCACCAACTTGTCGGTGTTTTATACCATTTTCAACACAACATCTGGTAATGATCCTAAGACTGACATCTATCCCTGGACAGCCACAACTTATTTCCTTCCTCTTCGTATTCTTTCATCCATTGTAGTGCTGTCCGTGTTATTCTTGCCTGCTCCTCTAGCTTTTGTCCCAGTCTCTTGTGTGATTCTTTGTTAAAAGCCTTCCTACACTCCAAACACATGTAATCTACCCATCTCTCTCTCTCTCTCTCTCTCTCTCTCTCTCTCTCTCTCTCTCTCTCTCTCTCTCTCTCGTGTCTTACATCTATTACCTTGTCTTAGAACTCAAATAGGTTTGGGAGACACTATTTATCCATTGCTTGCCACTTGTTCCGCTACTCTACTCCTGATAATCTTTTCCATAGCTTTACACACATTGTGTGTGTGTGTACTCACCTAATTGTACTCACCTATTGTGGTTGCAGGGGTCGATTCATAGCTCCTGGCCCCGCCTCTTCACTGATTGCTACTAGGTCCTCTCTCTCCCTGCTCCATGAGCTTTATCAAACCTCGTCTTAAAACTATGTATGGTTCCTGCCTCCACTACGTCACTTTATATGCTATTCCTCTTCCTGACAACTCTATGACTGAAGAAATACTTCCTAACATCCCTTTGACTCATAGGAGTCTTCAACTTCCAATTGTGACCCCTTGTTTCTGTGTCCCCTCTCTGGAACATCTTGTCTCTGTCCACCTTATCTATTCCTCGCAGTATTTTATATGTCGTTATCATGTCTTCCCTAACCCTCCTGTCCTCTAGTGTCGTCAGGCCGATTTCCCTTAACCTTTCTTCGTAGGACAATTCCCTTAGCTCTGGGACTAGTCTTGTTATAAACCTTTGCACTTTTTCTAGTTTCTTGACGTGCTTGACCAGGTGTGGGTTCCAAACTCGTGCTGCATACTCCTGTATGGGCCTGACGTATATGGTGTACAGAGTCTTGAACGATTCCTTAGTGAGGTATTGGAATGCTATTCTTAGGTTTGCCAGCCGCCCGTATGCTGCAGCAGTTATCTGATTGATGTGTTCCTCAGGAGATGTGCTCGGTATTATACTCACCCCAAGATCTTTTTCCTTGAGTGAGGTTTGCAGTCTTTGGCCACCTAGACTATACTCTGTCTGCGGTCTTCTTTGCCCTTCCCCGATCTTCATGACTTTACATTAGGCAGGGTTAAATTCAAGGAGCCAGTTACTGGACCAGGCTTGTAGCCTGTCCAGGTCTCTTTGTAGTCCTGCCTGATCTTCGACTGATTTAATTCTTAAAAATTAAATCAGTGTGTGTGTGTGCAGTGTGTGTGTGTGTGCAGTGTGTGTGTGTGCAGTGTGTGTGTGTGTGCAGTGTGTGTGTGTGTGTGCAGTGTGCGTGGCTACGCGCCCAGCGCCCTCTAGCCAGCACCATTTACTCCGTGCTAATTATCACTGCATATCACGCCACGTAATTATGCTGAGGGAGTCTGGGCACGGAGTACCACCTTGGGAGGTCCTCGGCACCGTCCTTCATTGTGTGTGTGTGTAATAGAGAGAGAGAGAGAGAGAGAGAGAGAGAGAGAGAGAGAGAGAGAGAGAGAGAGAGAGAGAGAGAGAGAGAGAGAGAGAGAGAGAGGTTGTGTTGGGGTTACATACAAGTTATACACGGAATCAGTTGAGAATAAAGAGATTACTATGTCGACCATCTACATATGTGGTAATATTGATCAACTGTGTAGATCGTAGTAACAGTGAGAATAACTGCTGGTGTCACCTGGTTAATCACAAAATATAAGCGGACTTGTGTAGCGTCCACCAGATTTTTTTACATTGCATTGTTATGGATTTCTTTCATAAGAAAATGTGTAGCTGCAGAATAAAACCTTAAAGCCAGTCAGCCATGGCATCTTCCCTTCCTCTGACCCTGCTCTCCTACCCTGGCAGCGTCCCTCCTACCCTGGCAGCGTCCCTCCTACCCTGGCAGCGTCCCTTCTACCCTGGTACCGTCCCTCCTACCCTGGTACCGTCCCTCCTACCCTGGTACCGTCCCTCCTACCCTGGTACCGTATCTCCTACCCTGGTACCGTCCCTCCTACCCTAACACTGTCCCTAGAGCGAAAGGTTGTATTTTTATGGCTGGAATATGTGGGTCGTGGAAACAGGTGTTCTCTCCAGGGATGTGACGTCTGCTGATGACAGCAATACTTCTATTGTGGAAGTGGTCCCCAGCAAGGATCACCTTGGTGGTCCCCAGCAAGGATCACCTTGGTGGTCCCCAGCAAGGATCACCTTGGTGGTCTCCAGCAAGGATCACCTTGGTGGTCCCCAGCAAGGATCACCTTGGTGGTCCCCAGCAAGGATCACCTTGGTGGTCTCCAGCAAGGATCACCTTGGTGGTCCCCAGCAAGGATCACCTTGGTGGTCCCCAGCAAGGATTACCTTGGTGGTCCCCAGCAAGGATCACCTTGGTTGTCCCCAGCAAGTATCACCTTGGTGGTCCCCAGCAAGGATCACCTTGGTGGTCTCCAGCAAGGATCACCTTGGTGGTCCCCAGCAAGGATCACCTTGGTGGTCCCCAGCAAGGATTACCTTGGTGGTCCCCAGCAAGGATCACCTTGGTTGTCCCCAGTAAGTATCACCTTGGTGGTCCCCAGCAAGGATCACCTTGATGGTCCCCAGCAAATATCACCTTGGTGGTCCCCAGCAAGGATCATCTTGATGGTCCCCAGCAAGGATCACCTTGATGGTCCCCAGCAAAGATCTGACTGAATTTATGCGAGCAGTCAAGGTTCTCTGTACATTGTGCAGGTTTGCAGTTTTGCCTTTCCTAACTTAAAGTAGACCATCATTTGTTTGGCGTCTCTTGTTTTGAAAGTTATGGTTATCCAGCCTATCATTTTACCTGCAGGTGTGGCAATAACACTGTTATGATCCTTGAATCCCTTGACACAATTGCTCGTAAGCCAGCGGAAGGCCTCGGTCAGATAACCAAAAGCTCCAACGGCGGGTCATCATATGATTAAGACCCGCGTCAGGAAACACTTGTCCTGTTTCCCGACGAACCTTACCTAACCTAACCTAAGTCCCTGACATTAATCTTCAGCTGTATTGGGTCATTTACTAGTTTCCAGCTTGTATTTTCACAGAGTTTCCATTGCGGAGTGAGAGATGTGGTAGACACTCTCTTCAAGTTTGTCTTCAGTGAACATCGTTTTCTGTGGTTCACTGGAAGACTTGGTAAATATCAGCCTGAGGATATACCATGTCCTCAGTGGATGCCGTTGTCATACATATTTTAGTACCATCTCTTAAGGATGATTCAGCTGCTTAGGTATGGAAAGAATAAAGAACTCAAAAGGAACACTATATACAAAACGCAAGAGGGTCACCACATAAAACGAAAGGAACACGTAAAGGACTTGGGAATAATTATGTCTGCTGATCTGTCTTTTAAAGACCATAACAAGACAAAGATCACAACAGCCAGAAAGATGACGGGGTGGGTATTGAGAACTTTCAAAACAAGGGAAATAATGCCGATGGTGACTCTTCAAATCGCTAGTGCTCCCTCACTTAGAATACTGCTCAGTGCTGACGGCCCCGTTCAGGGCAGGAGAAATAGCAGAGCTGGAACAAATTCAGAGATCGTTTACGGCTCACATTGAGCCATTGAAACATCTAAATTATTGGGAACGCCTTCAAGTCTTGAACATGTACTCATTGGAGCGGAGGAGAGAGATACATGATAATATATACTTGGAAAGTACTTGAGGGCCTGGTCCCAAATCTGCACACTGCCATAACAACATACTGGAGTGAGAGATATGGGAGAAAGTGTAAAATAAACCCAGTGAGGAGCAGGGGTGCGGTGGGGACAATTCGGGAGCACTGTATTAACATCCGGGGTCCCAGACTATTCAACATCTTACCAGAAGATATCCGAAACACGGCTGGAACCAGTGTAGAAGCCTTCAAGAGGAAACTGGACAAGTATCTTCACCAGGTGCCAGATCAACCAGGTTGTGATGGATATGTGGGGCAGCGGGCCTCCAGCAGCAACAGCCTGGTTGACCAGGCAAGCACCAGACAAGCCTGGCCCATGACCGGGCTCAGAGAGTAAATAATCTCTCGAAATTCTTCAAAGGTATATCAAAGGTAAAGGGGTGTTCCGGTAAGCCAGAGGAAGGCTTCGGGCGTATGACTAAAACCTCCAGCGGCGGGTCATCATATGGCTAAGGCCAGCGTCAGGAGGCATTTCTTCTGTTTCCTGACGACTCTTATCCAGTCTTACCTGATCACAGGAACATAATCCATTGAGTCAACTAAGATATATTTCAGATGGCTGGTGGCTGTCTGAATGATATCTCTGCCACCTGATATTTCTGTCTGCCACCTCTGATATCTCTGCCTGCCACCTCTGATATCTCTGCCTGCCACCTCTGATATCTCTGCCTGCCACCTCTATAAGCATATCATCCTGCCATTGTCCCTAGCTACACAGGCCACCCAACAAGCACACAATCACCTGACACATGGCACAATTTAGTTTTAGTGTTGCACGCCATGCAGTGAGCTGCGGGGCTCTCATGCAGTGAGCTGCGGGGCTCTCATGCAGTGAGCTGCGGGGCTCTCATGCAGTGAGCTGCGGGGCTCTCATGCAGTGAGCTGGGGGCCTCATGCAGTAGCTGGGCTCTCATGCAGTGAGCTGCGGGGCTCTCATGCAGTGAGCTGCGGGGCTCTCATGCAGTGAGCTGCGGGCTCTCATGCAGTGAGCTGCGGGCTCCATCTGCAGTGAGCTGCGGGGCTCTCATGCAGTGAGCTGCGGGGCTCTCATGCAGTGAGCTGCGGGCTCTCATGCAGTGAGCTGCGGGCTCTATGCAGTGGCTGGGCTCATGCAGTGAGCTGCGGGCTCTCATGCAGTGAGCTGCGGGGCTCTCATGCAGTGAGCTGCGGGGCTCTCATGCAGTGAGCTGCGGGGCTCTCATGCAGTGAGCTGCGGGGCTCTCATGCAGTGAGCTGCGGGGCTCTCATGCAGTGAGCTGCGGGGCTCTCATGCAGTGAGCTGCGGGGCTCTCATGCAGTGAGCTGCGAGGCTATCATGCAGTGAGCTGCGGGGCTCTCATGCAGTGAGCTGCGGGGCTCTCATGCAGTGAGCTGCGAGGCTCTCATGCAGTGAGCTGCGGGGCTCTCATGCAGTGAGCTGCGGGGCTCTCATGCAGTGAGCTGCGAGGCTATCATGCAGTGAGCTGCGGGGCTCTCATACAGTGAGCTGCGAGGCTCTCATACAGTGAGCTGCGAGGCTCTCATGCAGTGAGCTGCTGGGCTATCATGCAGTGAGCTGCTGGGCTCTCATGCAGTGAACTGCGAGGCTCTCATACATTGAGCTGCGGGGCTCTCATACAGTGAGCTGCGGGGCTCTCATACAGTGAGCTGCGGGGCTCTCATACATTGAGCTACAGGGCTCTCATACAGTGAGCTGCGGGACTCAAGTCTTTACTCATGATACGGCAGTTCGTGTCTTCAAGGTATTCTTTTACCGGCTGAGATTTAGTGGTTATTTACCGAGATTCTCCAAGAAGCCAGACATATTGTGAAAGTTATGAACCGTTTAGCAGAAACAGCAGCAGCAGGAGTGCTGGTGGTAGCTGAGGTAGTATCTACTTTAGCACGACAGTAGTAGTAGCGGCATCAGCAGCAACAAGAGCTGTAGCGATAGCCGTAGTAACAGCATGTTTCAGCAGAAGCATCAACAACATTAACTGCAGCAGTAGCAACAGCAGCACTGTAGCAACAGCCTCAGCACTGTAGCAACAGCAGCACTGTAGCAACAGCAGCACTGTAGCAACAGCAGCACTGTAGCAACAGCCTCAGCATCGTCAACTTCATTCATCACCAGCGGAATCTACCTTGTACTTCGACAATTCCAACGTCTGCTCTTGAAAGCCCCAGTATTGACACTGGTGAGACGTCTCTCTCAGGGTGGCGTGAAAAGTGAGGCAAGAGGACATTATTGTAACATGACCACACACAACTAGAGTCCCCAGGTTAAATTACCATATGAAGGTTGAAACCTTCAGTTCAACTCTTAGGAAATAGTATTATGTAATGGCTTAGGCCATAGACCACCAAAGCTGCAGACTCCAGCCTGCCAGCAATATTAGTACAGTGTCTGCACTCTGAAGGAGGGGTGTTAATATTGCAGTTTTATAACTAGTGTAAGCACTCCTCTGGCAAGACAGTGATGGAGTGAATGATGATGAAAGTTTTTCTTTTTTGGGCCACCCTGCCTTGGTGGTAGACGGCCATTGTGTTAATAAATAAATAAATAAATATATATAATAATATATATATATATATATATATATACATATATCCAAAAGCCTGCTCAAGTGCCATTACCGAACGAATTTAATTCCTTAAGAAATAATGTCACGTAGGTTAGTCTAGTATATATATATATATATATATATATATATATATATATATATATATATATATATATATATATATATAGTATATATATATATATATATATATATATATATATATATATATATATATATATATATATATATATATATATATATATATATATATATATATATATATATATATATATATATATATATATATATATATATATATATATATTATATATATATATATATATATATATATATATTGTATGAATGTTGAATGTATGAGAGTTGAGGCAGGTGTTGACATGATAGACGTAACGCACCAGACGTCAATATGGACGTGTTAAAAGCCGCAGCTTGGTGGGTGTCAGACAAGATATTGAGGGGCGACGCTTGCCTGACAGCTCCTCCAGTCACGCCTGAAAAATGATCCTCTCAGTATGGAAGGTAACTTTTCTTCACCCTATGTTGAGAGTCACTCATCTCTTCCTCTGTGTTGGCAGTGTGTGCTTGTCTGGTCCTGTACGTGTGTGTGTTTGTGTCTGTTCCTGTACGTGTGTGTTTGTGTCTGGTCCTGTACGTGTGTGTGTTTGTGTCTGTTCCTGTACGTGTGTGTTTGTGTCTGGTCCTGTACGTGTGTGTGTTTGTGTCTGTTCCTGTACGTGTGTGTTTGTGTCTGGTCCTGTACGTGTGTGTGTTTGTGTCTGTTCCTGTACGTGTGTGTTTGTGTCTGGTCCTGTGCGTGTGTGTGTTTGTGTCTGTTCCTGTACGTGTGTGTTTGTGTCTGGTCCTGTACGTGTGTGTGTTTGTGTCTGTTCCTGTACGTGTGTGTTTGTGTCTGTCCTGTACGTGTGTGTGTTTGTGTCTGGTCTGGTGAGTGTGTGTTTGTGTCTTTTCTTGTGCGTGTGTGTGTTTGTGTCTGGTCTTGTGCGTGTGTGTGTTTGTGTCTTTTCTTGTGCGTGTGTGTGTTTGTGTCTGGTCTTGTGCGTGTGTGTGTTTGTGTCTGGTCTTGTGCGTGTGTGTGTTTGTGTCTGGTCTTGTGCGTGTGTGTGTTTGTGTCTTTTCTTGTGCGTTTGTGTTTGTGTCTTTTCTTGTGCGTGTGTGTGTTTGTGTCTGGTCTTGTGCGTGTGTGTTTGTGTCTTTTCTTGTGCGTGTGTGTGTTTGTGTCTAGTCCTGTGCGTGTGTGTGTCTAGTCTTGTGTATGTTAGCCTTGAGTTCCCTGTCAGTTATTGAGCCATATATTCACAAACTTTGCCTTGCTTGTGAATCATAGATGGCACATCAGCCATGAATCATAGATGGCACATAAGCCATAAATCATAGATGGCACATCAGCCATAACTCATAGATGGCACATCAGCCATGAATCATAGATGGCACATAAGCCATGAATCATAGATGGCACATAAGCCATAAATCATAGATGGCACATCAGCCATAACTCATAGATGGCACATCAACCATGAATCATAGATGGCACATAAGCCATGAATCATAGATGGCACATAAGCCATGAATCATAGATGGCACATCAGCCATAAATCATAGATGGCACATCAACCATGAATCATGGATGGCACATAAGCCATAAATCATAGATGGCACATAAACCATGAATCATACCTGGAGTTTACCTGGAGAGAGTTCCAGGGGTCAACGCCCCTGCGGCCCGGTCTGTGACCAGGCCTCATGTTGGATCAGAGCCCGATCAACCAGGCTGTTACTGCTGGCCGCACGCATTCCAACGTACGAACCACAGCCTGGCTGGTCAGGCACCGACTTTAGGTGCCTGACCAGTGCCTGCTTGAAGACAGCCAGGGGTCTATTGGTAATCCCCCTTATGTATGCTGGGAGGCAGTTGAATAGTCTTGGGCCCCTGACACTTATTGTGTTGTCCCTCAACGTGCTAGTGGCACCCCTGCTTTTCATTGGGGGGATGTTGCATCGTCTGCCGAGTCTTTTGCTTTCGTAGGGAGTGATTCTCGTGTGCAAGTTTGGTACTAATCCCTCTAGGATTTTCCAAGTGTATATAATAATGTATCTCTCCCGCCTGCGTTCCAGGGAGTACAGGTTTAGGAACTTCAAGCGTTCCCAGTAATTGAGGTGGTTTATCGCAGTTATGTGTGCCGTGAAGGTTCTCTGAACATTTTTCTAGGTCAGCAATTTCACCTGTCTTGAAAG
Organism: Cherax destructor; assembly: GCA_009830355.1. NCBI lineage: Eukaryota > Metazoa > Arthropoda > Malacostraca > Decapoda > Parastacidae > Cherax > Cherax destructor. Next base: position 271,762 of record WNWK01000495.1, read on the forward strand.
GTGCAGTTAGTGTGCAGCAATAGATGGCACATCAACCATGAATCATAGATGGCACATCAGCCATAAATCATAGATGTCACATCAGCCAATTTTATGTGTAAAATTGTGTGAAATTATGATTTCCGTTAAATTTCGTTCAATATTCTTGAGTTTACCTTTTCTGAATGCATCATCTTAGTGCCAGGATAGTACCCATTAAGGAGGTTGGTTATGTGCAGGCTTCATCAGTCGAATATGGAGGCGATAACAATACCGAATAGAGTAGTAAAAGTGGAGAGTAGTAGTTTTGAGGTGATCAGTCGCTTAGCCTTAATGGAAGACGGTCAGTTTCGTAGCCGAGGAATGGAGCCAGAAACGTATACACTGGAAGCGGAAGGGAGGTGTATGTAGAGATGAGGTCTGTCTGATCAGCCAGATTATTGGTGAAGGCCACACAAACAAACATGACAAGAACTATCCGCTATGTAATCCTTAATCAATATAGATGTTTACAACGGACATTTACAATCACATATACAGTAACCTCCCTTATAAAACTGTTCTATACAGTGCGATTTTTTTTTTTTGCAAATGCGATTAATAAAAGTCTTCCCTAAATTGAATAATAGGTAGTGTTAAACTTGGGGTTCACTTCTTGAAGTGCGTTTACCAAAACAAAGGCTTCGTCTTTCAAGAACATTTCAGTCGCTGTTCGAGGTCCGGCCCTTGGTATACATACACGTGTATACACGAGGGTCATTCAGCACAAGGATTGGTGCAGACTCGATCCTCTGTCCCTTCATCACAGTGTCCCATTTCTCTCTCTCTCTCTTTCTCTCATATTTACAGACTTTATCAGCAATGATGTAGTTGACAGTCCAGCATCTCGAAGAAGGTGTTGAAAAGATAATCAGACTTATGTAGGATTACTTTGAGAGGGGGGGGGGAGACGGATGAGGGAGAGGGGTAATGAAGGGAGGAAGGAAGGGAGCAACAACGGACGGACGTACAGCAACTTGAACAAGAAAGGAAGAACAAAATTAATAAGGTACGAAGGAAAAAAGGAAGGGATGGTAGAAGGAATGAAAGGACATAAGTAAATGAATGAAAGCAAGGAAGGAAGGAAGGACGGAAGGGAGGTGTGACGACTGCGCAGGGAACAATCACCAGGTACTGTCTCCTTTAAACTTAACCTGACACACCTGCGCCGCCCTATCAACCCTCCCGTATATACATCCCCCAAGCCTATACACACTTTCAGCCCTATACACACTTCTAGATCTAGACACTTTTCCAGTCTATGCACATAGACCTATATACACACTTTTTTCTCTGTGGCAGCTCTCATCCTGCTCAAAGTGCTCTTGCACCAATAGATGGGCAGGGAGGGCAGGGGCAATCTCCCAGCACCCTCGTTCCAATAATGCAACGTCTGGGCTGCATGCATTTATTGAGCAGAGGGTATTAGATGCTGAGCTGCAAACTGATTAGGTAACTTGCAGGTGCACCTGAGACTCAGCCAGGGAAATACAGCCACCAGGCAAAGCCAATATTGTGCTCCTAAATACATATACTGTATATATATATATATATATATATATATATATATATATATATATATATATATATATATATATAAAGTCTGGTAATTATCTTCGTTTCCCAAGTGCCGGCAGCAGCGGCAGAAAGGGAATTCTGAGAACTGTCTTGAAAATCTTGGGAATCTTAGGGGGTAAGATTTGAAGGTCGTCCAGTGTAAAGCGGGAAATAACACACAACAGCTTTATATCGTGAAGTACTGTAAGACAACAAGCACACACCAGGGAACTCCTAAGACTCGCCACATAATTTACACTGAACCAACAGCTAGCACAGCCTGCTAGAAATAACAGTACGCCAGATTTGATCTTCACGGAAAATAAGGAAGTTATTAGAGACAATCTCAAGTACAATCAGATCTGTGCAACATTTGGGAATCTTTAATGAGAAACGTTTCGCCAGCTTCTTCATGCTTCTGTATTGTACTAAAGAAACCACTGGTTGGTCAAACGTTTCCTCAGTAGAGATTGCCAAATGTTGCACAAGTGTCTCAATCTTCAACTTGTCGGTTTTCTAAACCATTACGATCAAATCTGATCACAACCTCACTGACGTGCAGTCATAAATTTCTGTGTGGATAACCTAAGAGATGTTCAGCCAACCAGAGGAGATGCTTACTAAATATAATTCCAACGATCCAAGAACTGACTCAGTCGAAATAAACAATGAACTAAGTTATTCTGTATCTCACTTCCCCCCCCCGGAATGCCCTCCAGGTAGGTAGGTAGAGTAAGATTAAAATGGAGATCATAGAAAGAGAACACAGAAATTTTCAGGAAAGATAAAGAGGATGCTGAACTGCTCCAAAAACTGCAAATCTTTCAAAATATCATCACCGGAACTCTCACGTCTAGAGTATTACTCAGCGCTCATATCTCTGTTCCAGGCGGGAGAGATACCAGAGCTGGTAGAAGTAAGAAGATTACATATACCAGAGCTGGTAGCAGTAATTACGGAGATTAGATATACCAGAGCTGGTAGAAGTAAGAAGATTACATATACCAGAGCTGGTAGCAGTAATTACGGAGATTAGATATACCAGAGCTGGTAGAAGTAAGAAGATTACATATACCAGAGCTGGTAGCAGTAATTACGGAGATTAGATATACCAGAGCTGGTAGAAGTAAGAAGATTAGATATACCAGAGCTGGTAGAAGTAAGAAGATTAGATATACCAGAGCTGGTAGCAGTAATTACGGAGATTAGATATACCAGAGCTGGTAGAAGTAAGAAGATTAGATATACCAGAGCTGGTAGAAGAGAAGCCTCTCACAGGTCTGGTCTCCAATTTATACTGGCCTCTTTCCCCTAGAGATGTCCTACCTCCACCACACGCTAGCCTCTTCCCTCCAGCTATATACGAAAACACGTCTTAACTGCCAGCAGAGCAAAAGGGTACTTGCAGAGCACCCCATGCAAGGAACCCAACACCTTAAAGGCTAGATGGTAATAGCTAGCGACGTCACACTTATCACTGATGGTATTTTGCACGGTTTGCCGACTCTTTCCCTCGTAGGGATGGGATTCGTGTGTGCCGATTTGGGATCAATACTTCTAAGATTTTCCAGTTGTAAATTATAATGCATCTTTCTTGGTGGCGTTCACACGAGAGACCTCGAACGTTCCCAGTAAATTACGAGGCTGAATGAATAAAGTACTGCGCACTCTGATGCCGGGTTTGCAGGGCGGATCCTGCTGTGGACTGAGAGATAATGTTTGCATATATATATTATATATATATATATATATATATATATATATATATATATATATATATATATATATATATATATATATATATATATATATATATATATAAGGTGTAAACACTTTATTTCTTCTCATAACATTTATTACACTTCATACTTAACAATCATCATCAGAAATTTTCTGGAAAACTCAACTATGTTCGGTTTAAAATAAATGTTAAAAATTCCATTACACCATCAAAAGTTGGAAATAAATTTATATGTAAACAAAAAAAAAACAAAAAAAAAAACGGAAGGGAATGTATTTATTTTTATAACATGAGTGGCATTTACTCGTTTGTAACCTCCTGGGGCGTATCGTGCCTACTCCTGATGCTGTGTATTGATTTAGTTTGTTGTGGCATGAAGGAAGAGAGTTTAAGCAGGTAAATGCCAGTGTGTTGGTCCTTAAAGGTGATCTGTCGCATCCACAGCCCCTCCGGGTAGGGTGGTTGGCACGGAGGGCTGTGTCCTGTCGTCAAGAAAGATGTGGCAGACATAGCAACAACACCCACTCTGGCACCACCAGTGGTGTTCTGACACTACCAGTGGTGTTCTGGCACCACCAGTGATGCTCTGGCACCACCAGTGGTGTTCATGCTGATTTTTTTATTCTTTCTGAAGGCCGCGCAGACCAAATACTAAGTACTAATCCCATAGAATTCGATAAAGAAATAGAAAACCTGGTCGCTGACTCAGCACTTGGATTGCATTCCTGGAATTACTTATTTATATACAAAAGTGCAAAGTACCACTAGCACTCAGTAACCTTTGGAGAAAGTTAGATCTCGGTAAAATACCAGAGACCTTAAAAAGATTGCAGAAATAACTTCCTTTGCATAAGGGAGGTAGTAGAGCAAGAGCCAAAAAATTAGAGATCAGTGGCCCTTAACTTCCCAACATCGTAAATACTTCGACGGAGTGATGAGACGCATAAACCCAACCAGCATTGTTTTAGCGCTGGAAAATCATTCTTGTCACAGCCGCTGAACCATTATGGCAGAACTACGGAGGTTCTGGAAGAAAACCAAAACAATGATGTTATATACACATCTGTGCTATCATGGGGTGATAGCACAGAAAATGAGGGGCCATAGGCATAACGGGGAAGGTAGGCTGATGGAGTTTAAACTTTCTGGCAGGTAGTACACAAAGAACAGTAGTAAAGAGAGCAAAATACAGTATCAGTGAGGCAAAAAGATCAGTCACCCCTGACACCTCAATTGTTTCTTATATTCAAAGCAGAAGACACTAAAATAAACATGAATGTTACTTCGGTATAAGAAACGAAAAAATTACAGGAAGATATAAGCAGTGTTTTCCAGTGGGCAGTGGAGAACAAGATGACGTTCAGTGGTGATAAGTTTCAGCTGCTTAGGTATGGAAAGAATGAAGAACTCAAAGGGACACTGTATACAAAACTCAAGAACATCGTCAAATAGAACTAAAGGAACACGTGAAAGACCTGGGAAGAATATTATCAGCTGAACTTTCTTTTAAAGAACACAATAAGGAAAATGCCATGACAGCCAGGAAGATCACGGGGTGGATAACGAGAACTTTCAAAACAAGGAAGATTGTGCCAGCGGTGACACTATTCAAATTACTTGTGTTCTCTTGTTTAGAATATTCAGTGTTGACGGGGCGGCCCCGTTCAGGACAGAAGAGGTATCAAAGAAGGAACAGATACGGAGATTATTGACTGTTGCATGCAAAGAGTATGTAACCTTTATTCGGAGCATGTTAAACACACCCACATAGGCTCCCCTCCAATCAGCGAACCATCGTTAAGGGTTTGGCGATGGGGCCCCATCATCAAATCAACGACTCGGTTCAGCCAATTAAAATGCGAGTTTAACAATGACAAAGGTGACGTGGATACCACTCGCGGTTTGTCATTGGAATTCCTGCATAGAGCTGGTTGTGGAAAGTTGTCTGTCTTTTGGCTGCTGCTTAGCCTAGACAACTGTGGCGTGCACTAAACACTACTCCTTTGTATATAGTGTACATATATGTAAACAGCCCCTTTTTTTATTTACTTGGTGAAGGAAAAGACAAAAGTCTTATATATTCATAACTGCTTGAAGGAAATACAAATTCAAAGCATTTTCTACTGTGTTTCTTTGTTCCAAGCTCCCTTTTACACTCAGGTTAACAGGCCATTGAACCTGAGGTTGTATATTGGCCTGCTTAGAGCCAATAAAGCAATTACATTACTGGGAACGTCTCAGTGCTCTCGCTCTCTCTCTCTCTCTCTCTCTCTCTCTCTCTCTCTCTCTCTCTCTCTCTCTCTCCTCAATATATATATATATATATATATATATATATATATATATATATATATATATATATATATTATTGTAACCACGAACGAGTGGTATTGATTAATAACAACACTGCGCTAGCCAGGGTTCGAACCCACGTTGTACTGGCCCGTCATTGTGTGGGTAAAGGTGTCATGTGGTTCTCGCTCACAATGACGGGCCAGTACAACATGGGATCGAACCCTGGCTAGCGCAGTGTATTTATTATATATATATATATATATATATATATATATATATATATATATATATATATATATATATATATATATATATATATATATATATATACAAACTTTATTTCAAGACAAAATACAATGGGGAGTAAAACAACATAGATAACTCAGAGCTACATGTCAAATACTTCGTCCAACTCCCCGGCAGTGGGCCGCGTGCCCAGAATACTGCAGGCATTTCCCTCTGGATCGCAACACTGAGTCTCTGAAAGAGGAAACTGGTCGCCCTGTGGTCCTTGGTTTCTATGATGAGTTTTCCACCCAGCTCCTTGAGAAACTTTAGAGCACACTTGCCCCATGCTCCATGGGTCTCCGACCCTATTGGGATGAAGTTATAGCAAGAGGGAAGGTCTTCATATTTGCGGGTCTTCTGGGTCTCCCTGTGGCTGGCAGCTCCACCCCCTTCGGCTAAGGAGTGTGGCAGGTAGGTGTCTGCCATTGTGGCAGCACAGGTGTAGTCCCAAGCAATCTGCTTACCATCCTTCCAGGGTAGCATGGTGGCTCCATCAGGACGCTTTTGACTTCCATCAGACCTCTGCACTTGGGGTTCCCGTTGAGCTGGGCAACGGGCTGTGGCGAGGCTTCTCTTTATGATGTCATTGACCTCCTCATGTCTAGCATACTTCCCTTCTGATGTGTGACACACTAGACCATGAAGTCCGAATTGGTCAGCCGTCGCCCTGCCGCAAATACACCTATATATTATGTGTGTATGTATGTTTACAAACATAAACGATGTTAGCATAAATGATGTGTGTTGATGTTAACATTACTACCTCTACTGTGATGTACTACAGAGTGACTTGGTCTCCAGTCCAACATGGCCTCCTAGGTGGTAATACATTCCTAGCATCTCTTGTCATTGTTTTTCTCTTCCCGACACTTAAACATTTCTGGTGTGTGTATGGCTGCAGCGGTCACCTACAGTGTGATGGTCGCGGGGCTTAACTCGCTTGAGTCTCCTTCATGTTATTGACAATTTTTCTTGTAACATCTTTTCTCGTGTATTAAACCTTAACACATTTTTGGGTGGAAAAACTGGCAGGTCATGGAAGGGCAAATGATCTTTATTTTAACATCCTATGGAGAGGGAGCATGGACACAGGGGTCGTCTCACAGCTGCTAAAAACAACAGACATAGCCCCACTCCACAAGGGGGCAGTAAAGCAATAGCAACTAAGAAGCAAGATAGCCACTCATCTAGATACCCATTAGTTACACAACCCCGGGCAGCATGGGTTTAGAGCAGGTCGCTCCTGTCTGTCCCAACTACTGGACCACTATGACAAGGTCCTGGATGCTCTAGAAGACAAACAAAACGCAGATGTAATATACACAGACTTTGCAAAAGCCTTTGACAAGTGTGACCATGGTGTAATAGCACACAAAATGCGTGATAAAGGAATAACCGGAAAAGTTGGTAGATTTATCTATAATTTCCTAACAAATAGAACACTAAGTGTAGTAGTCAACAGAGTAAAGTCTGAGGCGGCTACTGTGAAAAACTGTTCCACAAGGCACAGTACTTGCTCCCATCCTATTCCTCATCCTCATATCAGACATTGACAGGGATATAAGCCACAGTGCCGTGTCTTCCTTTGCAGATGACACCCGAATTGCATGACAGTGTCCTCCATTGAAGACACTGCAAGACTCCAAGCGGACATCAACCAAATCTTTAAATGGGCCGCAGAAAACAATATGAAGTTCAATGATCAGAAATTTCAATTACTCCGATATGGAAAACGTAAGGAAATAAAAATTATATCGGAGTATAAAACAAATTCCAACCACACAATAGAGCGAAAAACTAATGTAAAAGACCTGGGAGTGATCATGTCAGAATATCTCACCTTCAAAGATCATAACATTATATCAATCACATCTGCTAGAAAAATGACAGGATGGATAATGAGAACCTTCAAAACTAGGGATGCCAAGCCCATGATGATACACTTCAGGTCGCTTGTTCTATCTAGGCTGGAATATTGCTACACACTAACAGCACCTTTAAAGGCAGGTGAAATTGCTGTACCTCCTAGAACGCAGGTGGGAGAGATACATGATTAAATACACTTGGAAAATCCTAGAGGGATTAGTACCAAACTTGCACACGAAAATCACTCCCTATGAAAGCAAAAGATTCGGCAGACGATGCAACATCCCCCCCAATGAAAAGTAGGGGTGCCACTAGCACGATAAGAGACAATAAGTGTCAGGGGCCCAAGACTGTTCAACTGTCTCCCAGCATACATAAGGGTGATTACCAATAGACCCCTGGCTGTCTTCAAGAAGGCGCTGGACAGGCACCTAAAGTCAGTACCTGACCAGCCGGACTGTGGTTCGAACGTCAGGTTGCTTGTGGCCAGCAGTAACAGCCTGGTTGATCAGGCCCTGATCCACCATGAGGCATGGTCACAGACCGGGCCGCGGGGGCGTTGACCCCCGAAACTCTCTCCAGGTATACTTCAGGTAATATAATGTAATGACCATCCACCATGTTACACCCTCACTAGTAACTAGTTACACACTCACTAGTAACTAGTTATACCCTCACTAGTAACTAGTTATACCCTCACTAGTAACTAGTTATACCCTCACTAGTAACTAGTTATACCCTCACTAGTAACTAGTTATACCCTCACTAGTACCTAGCTACACCCTCACTAGTAACTAGTTGCACCCTCACTAGTAACTAGTTACACACTCACTAGTAACTAGTTATACCCTCACTAGTAACTAGTTGCACCCTCACTAGTAACTAGTTACACCCTCACTAGTAACTAGTTACACTCTCGCATAATCAGCACAACTTCAAGAATCTCACTCCTGCAAAATTTGATAATTGCCTAGATTTATTTTGGCCAAGTTTTGAGCGTTGCTGAGCTCCTGTGTGTGACTTGTGTGACGTGTGTGACGTCTGAGCTCCTGGAGAACTCTATGTGTGACGTCTTATCAGGGGTCTTCAGGTGGCCACATACATCTTAGACAACACTTCTTGCACGTCTTTTCTCTCAAAGTGACGTGTCCAAGGCATATCTGGGCTCCTCAAGAGGTGAGACTCTTCTAGAATGGAAAATTGCTTTCTAGATGGACTTAATGGGCTTTAAATTCTTTTGACTACGGTAAGGTCATTAAGGCTCCACGTAATAACCTTTTCACCACCAGTCAAAAAAACTTTAATCCCTAAAATAGGGCTTAAACTCTCAGTTTATATACGCTGAGAGAAATGCGCCTCCCGGTGTAATACCCTGGCACTGTTTTCTGGAGCGGCACTGCTTTCCCTAACTCTTTCTGGTGTGCCTCTTTTACAGGTGATAGCGTAACTTGCGAGTCTGTCGTGCGTGCAACATTGATGAGGACTATGTTGAGTGCTTGCAACATTTATGAGGACTATGTTGAGTGCGTGAAACATTGATGAGGACTATGTTGAGTGCGTGCAACATTGATGAGGACTATGTTGAGTGCGTGCAACATTGATGAGGACTATGTTGAGTGCGTGCAACATTGATGATGACTATGTTGAGTGCGTGCAACATTGATGAGGACTATGTTGAGTGCGTGCAACATTGATGAGGGTATGTTAAGTGCGTGCAACATTGATGAGGGTATGTTAAGTGCGTGCAACATTGATGAGGGTATGTTGAGTGCGTGCAACATTGATGAGGGTATGTTAAGTGCGTGCAACATTGATGAGGACTATGTTGAGTGCGTGCAACATTGATGAGGACTATGTTAAGTGCGTGCAACATTGATGAGGGTATGTTAAGTGCGTGCAACATTGATGAGGACTATGTTGAGTGCGTGCAACATTGATGAGGACTATGTTGAGTGCGTGCAACATTGATGAGGGTATGTTAAGTGCGTGCAACATTGATGAGGGTATGTTAAGTGCGTGCAACATTGATGAGGGTATGTTGAGTGCGTGCAACATTGATGAGGGTATGTTAAGTGCGTGCAACATTGATGAGGACTATGTTGAGTGCGTGCAACATTGATGAGGACTATTTTGAGTGCGTGCAACATTGATGAGGACTATGTTGAATGCGTGCAACATTGATGAAGGTATGTTAAGTGCGTGCAACATTGATGAGGACTATGTTAAGTGCGTGCAACATTGATGAGGACTATGTTGAGTGCGTGCAACATTGATGAGGACTATGTTGAATGCGTGCAACATTGATGAGGGTATGGTAAGTGCGTGCAACATTGATGAGGACTATGTTAAGTGCGTGCAACATTGATGAGGACTATGTTAAGTGCGTGCAACATTGATGAGGACTATGTTGAGTGCGTGCAACATTGATGAGGACTATGTTGAATGCGTGCAACATTGATGAGGACTATGTTGAGTGCGTGCAACATTGATGAGGACTATGTTGAGTGCGTGCAACATTGATGAGGACTATGTTGAATGCGTGCAACATTGATGAGGACTATGTTGAGTGCGTGCAACATTGATGAGGACTATGTTGAATGCGTGCAACATTGATGAGGGTATGTTAAGTGCGTGCAACATTGATGAGGACTATGTTAAGTGCGTGCAACATTGATGAGGACTATGTTGAATGCGTGCAACATTGATGAGGGCTATGTTGAATGCGTGCAACATTGATGAGGACTATGTTGAATGCGTGCAACATTGATGAGGACTATGTTAAGTGCGTGCAACATTGATGAGGGTATGTTAAGTGCGTGCAACATTGATGAGGACTATGTTGAGTGCGTGCAACATTGATGAGGACTATGTTGAATGCGTGCAACATTGATGAGGGTATGTTAAGTGCGTGCAACATTGGAGGGCAATGTTAAGTGCGTGCAACATTGATGAGGACTATGTTGAATGCGTGCAACATTGATGAGGGTATGTTAAGTGCGTGCAACATTGATGAGGGCTATGTTAAGTGCGTGCAACATTGATGGGGACTATGTTAAGTGCGTGCAACATTGATGATGACTATGTTGAGTGCGTGCAACATTGATGAGGACTATGTTAAGTGCGTGCAACATTGGTGAGGGTATGTTAAGTCCGTGCAACATTGATGAATATTTTCCTTTTACTGGGACCGAGGACCATCGCCCTTGCATCCAGATTATGAGACTCTCTCTCCAGTATCGTGTTTGTGAGCAATAGGAGAGCAGATGTGATATCTTGAGACTGGGTCTCAGGTTTCTGCTTGTGATCGTAGTATCTAGTGCTGATTTCCTGACGCTAGTGCTGTCAGGGAACTCTAGCCTATGTGGAGACCACCTGGTGAATGTTCCCATGGGAGCTGACCTCTAGCTAGAAGTTATGGAAAGGGCATGGGAAGGTCTTTATAAACTCAGGGGAAGTAGTTAAGGAACTTCATAATATTTTTTTTAAAGGAGTGGACGGGTAAGCCAGCGGAATGCCTCGGTCAGATGACCCAACGCTCCAGCTAAGACCCGCGTCAGGAAAGATTTGTCCTGTTTCCAGACAAACCTTACCTAACCTAACCTCACATAGAGCTGGCGCTCTATGTGAGGATTCGGTGGTCAGACTCTGGGAGATAACCAAGATCCCATGTGAGGTCTTGGGACCTGGTGGTAGTAGTCTTGCTGGTCACCCAGGAGTGATCTACTAAGTACTCTCTCTAATACTGTAAGTTAATATTCTGTTTTGTTAGCTAGTTGTATTCCCCTCTCTCAATATTCTTATATCCTCCCCAGCTATCTTACTATCAGATCCCTTTCTCTTTGACCAAGTGTATTGTAATAAATATTAATTGAAATTCAGTGTAATAATGTATTCCCTTTCCCCCATTTTTAATTTGTTGTTCCGCAGAAAAGAATGATTTGTGTGTATCTAGTTAAATGAGTTGAGTAGTTCCCTATAGTGTGCAGTGAGACGAGGTGGGGTCTGCCCTGACTCAACTCATTACTTGCATGGTCTCTGACCAGACCTACTGTATTGCACGAATAAGAAATATTAAGACAGTGACAGTAACGAAAGTTTTTGAGAAATGGAGATGTCTGAGAGATTGACTGTGGTTCAGGAGACATATAAAGTGGACACACTCCGGTTCTAGACACAAAGAAAGTGTCTGTAACACACTGAAGTCCAAGAAACAACACAAGTGTCTGCAACACACTGTAGTCCAAGAAACAACACAAGTGTCTGCAACACACTGTAGTCCAAGAAACAACACAAGTGTCTGCAACACACTGTAGTCCAAGAAACAACACAAGTGTCTGCAACACACTGTAGTCCAAGAAACAACACAAGTGTCTGCAACACACTCGCTACTACATGACACAAAACCTGATCACTTTAAATACAAAGTGGTTAGTTCGCTTAACCATTCTTACCTGTCTTTTTCCTGTCTATTACAACCTCATTCTTACGCTCCTCTATCCTATCGCAATCCTTCCTTTTCCACTGCTTATATCTCTCTATCCTATTACAATCTTTCCCTTCCCACCATTTCCATCACTCCTGTGGCTGATTTAAAGAAAGCCTTACTCAAAATAGTTGAAAATATCCCATGAAAGCTTACAGGAAGCGTTAGGGAATTAACCTGTGGAAGTGTGTTAAAAATGACGTTAAGTGAGGATAGATAATTGTGTGATGAAGGAGGAGGAGGAGGAAGGAAGGAAGAGATTGAAGTAAGAAGGAAGGAAAAAAATGGGATAGGAAAAGAGGCGATGAGAGAGATAAAGTGAGAGGCCGAATTCAGTAAGAGGAAGTGTTTGAGCAAATATAAAGCAGAGGATGTAAACATGGGCTGGGAGAGAGGGAAAACATGGGCTGGGAGGGAGGGGAAACATGGGCTGGGAGAGAGGGGAAACATGGGCCGGGAGAGAGGGAAAATATGGGCTGGGAGGGAGGGTGAACATGGTCTGGGAAAGAAGGGTAAACAAGGACTGGGAGAGAGGGGTGAACATGGGCTGGTAGAGAGGGTGAAACATACATTTTTATGAGAGTCAACATACACCTGGGATCTGCATAACTAGTGTTGTGTTGACTCATTTAGTTGTGTTGGTGATGATGGTGGGGGGGGGGATGTCGAAGCTACGATCCTAGCTACCCTTCTTATATTACTGTCTCTCGGTGTTACTGCGTCCCTCTCGTACCTACTCTTAAAACAACGTGTGGAGTTGTCTTCCACTTCCTCACTGACTTAGTTGCACCTTCTTAGCATCAAGGCTAAGAAAGTATATAATAACTTCCCTGTCTCATCTGTGTGTTTTCCACAATATGTCTTGGCACATCTTCCTCACATTTTTAATAATGTGTCTTTATCTACCTTGCCAAATCATTTGAGTATTTTGTACGTAGTTTTCGTATCTCCTCTGGTCCTCTCCTCTAAGGTTGTTAGATTCGGTTTACCTGAAAGTTACTTGAAGACAGTTTCGAGGGTCACCGCCTTAGCGGCCAGGTCACAGCCCAGGTCTCTCGGTTGCTGGCGTGATCAGCCACTCTGTTGGTGCTAGCCACACGCAGTCCAACGTATGCACGGCTGATCAGGAATTGACTCGAGGGCTTATGTTCCATGTTGAAGACAGACAGACGGATCTGTTGGTAATTCCCCTAATGCATAAAGGAAGGCTGTTGAAGAGCATTGAACCCACTACACTTATCAGGTTATCTCTTAGTGTAGTCATCTCGCCACTGCATTTCACTGGAGGTATCATGCACCGTCTGCCAACCCTCGTGCACCGTCTGCCAACCCTCGTGCACCGTCTGCCAACCCTCGTGCACCGTCTGCCAACCCTCGTGCTTTCATCTGGAGTGATTTCAGTGTGCAAAGTCTGGATCAGTCTCTCCAGAATTTTTCAGGTGTAACTTATAAGAACTCAGGAACTCAGGAACACTTCAACAGGCCTACTGGCCCATGGTAGGCAGGTCCAACTCACACCCACACCCACTCATATACCTGACCTACTTGTGTTTAATGATACCCGAAGTCAAGCGACGTTACCTGGGGTTACGCTGCGCACTGGAGGGTTGTACAATATTTTTAATATTTCTAATATAACTGCTGCTGGTTTATTCTCGAAAATAGTTTTCCCTTCAAAACGCCGTGTGTGTGTTTGTTTGTATGTGTATGTCAGCACTTGTGTATGAACGCGTGTTATTTATGTGTGTATGTCGGCTTATGTGTATGTATGAACGCCTGTGTGTATGTATGTATGTATAGTGGGGAGAGACAGGTTAAAAAAAGAGTTTGTTAGCAAAATTGAGTTAACTAGTGGGGTAGGGAAGAGGTGGGTGAGCCAGCCAGCCAGCCAGCCACCCAGCCACCCAGCCAGCCACCCAGCCAGTCACCCAGCCAGCCACCCAGCCAGTCACCCAGCCAGCCACCCAGCCAGCTGATGAGGACTGCATCCGGCCTAACTACCAGCACAGTGGTTAACTAGTCAAGTGGTCAGTGGACTAGCTGGCCATCTCACATTCTGGACCGACCAATGAACCGACCAGTGGACCAACTGGTATCCTGAGGTTTTGGTAACAAAAGTATGAGGATATCTTGTGTTTTGTTTAGTAAATGAGAATGTGAAGTGAGAAGCGGGAAGATATGAAGCTTTGGGGCTGTCAGAGAAGGGAAGACAGGGGCTGTCAGAGACGGGAAGACAGAGGTTGACAGAGGTTGACAGAGGCTGCCAGAGACGGGAAGACAATCAAAAGATCTTTTTTGTAACTCAGTTCCACCCTAGAGGTTGTTAATGTAATATTGATGATCCGTGTCTTGTTTCCCTGGAGGCAGAGACTGTAACATAGGTCGTTAGTTCCCATGGCGGCAGGTACTGTACAATAACATAGATCGTTAGTTCCCATGGAGGCAGGTACTGTACAATAACATAGATCGTTAGTTCCCATGGAGGCAGGTACTGTACAATAACATAGATCGTTAGTTCCCATGGAGCCAGGTATTGTACAATAACATAGATCGTTAGTTCCCATGGCGGCAGGTAATGTACAATAACATAGATCGTTAGTTCCCATGGTGACAGGTACTGTACAATAACATAGATCGTTAGTTCCCATGGCGGCAGGTACTGTACAATAACATAGATCGTTAGTTCCCATGGCGGCAGGTACTGTACAGTAACATAGATCGTTAGTTCCCATGGCGGCAGGTACTGTACAATAACATAGATCGTTAGTTCCCATGGCGGCAGATACTGTACAATAACATAGATCGTTAGTTCCCATGGAGGCAGGTACTGTACAGTAACATAGGTCGTTAGTTCACATGGAGGCAGGTACTGTACAGTAACATAGGTTGTTAGTTCACATGGAGGCAGGTACTGTACAGTAACATAGGTCGTTCACATGAAGGCAGGGACAGTAGTATTGTCCTTAGTTCACATGGAGGCAGGGTCAGTAGTATTGTCCTTAGTTCCCCTGGAGGCAGGCAGGTCATCTGTCGTGCTAAGCCAGAGTCACAGTGACACCACCAGAGTCACAGTGACACCACCAGAGTCACAGTGACACCACCAGAGTCACAGTGACACCACCAGAGTCACAGTGACACCACCAGAGTCACAGTGACACCACCAAGTCACAGTGACTGACACCACCAGAGTCACAGTGACTGACACCACCAGAGTCACAGTGACTGACACCACCAGAGTCACAGTGACTGACATCACCAGAGTCACAGTGACTGACACCACCGGAGTCACAGTGACTGACATCACCAGAGTCACAGTGACTGACACCACCAGTCACAGTGACTGACACCACCAGAGTCACAGTGACTGACACAACCAGTCACAGTGACTGACACCACCAGTCACAGTGGCTGACACCACCAGATTCACAGTGACTGACACCACCAGAGTCACAGTGACTGACATCACCAGTCACAGTGACTGACACCACCAGAGTCACAGTGACTGACACCACCAGAGTCACAGTGACTGACACCACCAGAGTCACAGTAACTGACACCACCAGATTCACAGTGGCTGACACCACCAGATTCACAGTGACTGACACCACCAGAGTCACAGTGACTGACATCACCAGAGTCACAGTGACTGACACCACCAGAGTCACAGTGACTGACACCACCAGAGTCACATGACTGAACCTGAATCACAGTAGCACCAGATTCACAGTGACTGACACCACCAGAGTCACAGTGACTGACACCACCAGAGTCACAGTGACTGACACCACCAGAGTCACAGTGACTGACACCACCAGTCACAGTGACTGACACCACCAGAGTCACAGTAACTGACACCACCAGAGTCACAGTAAATGACACCACCAGATTCACAGTGACTGACACCACCAGAGTCACAGTGACTGACACCACCAGAGTCACAGTGACTGACACCACCAGAGTCACAGTGACTGACACCACCAGAGTCACAGTGACTGACACCACCAGAGTCACAGTGACACCACCAGAGTCACAGTGACTGACACCACCAGTCACAGTGACTGACACCACCAGAGTCACAGTAACTGACACCACCAGATTCACAGTGACTGACACCACCAGAGTCACAGTGACTGACACCACCAGAGTCACAGTGACTGACACCACCAGAGTCACAGTGACTGACACTACCAGAGTCACAGTAACTGACACCACCAGAGTCACAGTAACTGACACCACCAGATTCACAGTGACTGACACCACCAGAGTCACAGTGACTGACACCACCAGAGTCACAGTGACTGACACCACCAGAGTCACAGTGACTGACACCACCATCTTGTACCATGGACTCAGAAAGGTGATGACTATTGCACCAGTACAACTCTAGATGTTCATAGTCACAACAAGTGTTAATTTAGACTCCGGAAGAGAGTACTCTAACTTACACTCTTGTATAAGAAGAGTGTAAGTGCTTCTCTGATGTGACCGTCCTTCTGTTTCTCTAATATATCAAATTTCTCATATTCAGTATTTATTACATCTCAGTGAACGGATCAACCAGGCTGTGATGGATATGTGAGCCATTGAGCTGCCAGCAGCAACAGCCTGGTTGCTTGCATTTGTTTTTGTCAAATGTAATTTGTTTGTTGCTAACACTAACAACTTGTTTGTTGCTAACACTAACAACTTGTTTGTTGCTAACACTAACAACTTGCTTGTTGCTAACACTAACAACTTGTTTGTTGCTAACACTAACAACTCAAGTTACGCAAAAGAAACTGTTTCTTTATGTCGTTTAAAAATGACATAAAGAAACTTGCTTAAATCTGTGTGTTCAGCCTCCCGTGTGTGTGTGTGTGTGTTGTGTGTTCAGCCTCCGTTGTGTGTGTGTGTGTGTGTGTGTGTTCAGCCTCCCGTGTGTGTGTGTGTGTGTGTGTGTGTGTTCAGCCTCCCGTGTGTGTGTGTGTGTGTGTGTGTGTGTTCAGCCTCCCGTGTGTGTGTGTGTGTGTGTGTGTTCAGCCTCCCGTGTGTGTGTGTGTGTGTGTGTGTGTGTGTTCAGCCTCCCGTGTGTGTGTGTGTGTGTGTTCAGCCTCCCGTGTGTGTGTGTGTGTGTGTGTTCAGCCTCCCTGTGTGTGTGTGTGTTTTCAGCCTCCCGTGTGTGTGTTAGTTACCATTTTGTCTGGCACATGTCAATTGACACTGGCCTGTTGTTGTATGTGTGTGTATGTGTGTGTAAGGGAACACTTCGAATGTGTGCCCACAATTGACCTGCCTCGTGTAGCAGGCTCCACTGGTGTGTGTGTGTGTGTTCAGCCTCCCGTGTGTGTGTGTGTGTGTGTGTGTGTGTGTGTTCAGCCTCCCGTGTGTGTGTGTGTGTGTGTGTGTTCAGCCTCCCGTGTGTGTGTGTGTGTGTGTGTGTGTGTTCAGCCTCCCGTGTGTGTGTGTGTGTGTGTGTGTTCAGCCTCCCGTGTGTGTGTGTGTGTGTGTGTGTGTGTGTGTACCAGCACAGGTGTGGTGTAGGTGACGCAGTAATATAAAGAGTGTCACCGGGATTTCACGCCGGTTTTTCAGCCATGTTGGACGTGAACCTCAGCTCTTGTGGCACATACTATTATATATATATTTTTCCCACAGTGTATATTCACAAGATGTGTATACCTCTTGGTGTATATGCACAGAAATGTGCGTGTCTCTTGAGTGTATATACGACGGGAGGTTTATACATTTTTATATACGCAGAAATGTATGTATCTCGTAGTATCTTTACACAGTAATATGTATGTCTCTTATTGTATATTCATGTGCACAGATAGATTACCTGAAGACAAATCCGGGGGTCACCGCCCCCGCTGTCCGGTGCCAGACCAGGCCTCCTAGGTGATGGCCAGATGAACTGGGCTAACAGTGCCACTCACACGCGGTCCAACGTATGCACCACAGCCCGGCTGATCAGGAACTATAAGAACTTATCCACTTCCCTATTGAAGACAGCTAGGAGTTTTGCTATTAATTCTTATGTATGAAGGGAAGGTGTTGAAAAGCCTTGGTCTCCTTACTCTAAGTTATCTTGTAGTGCACTCATTGCACAACTGCTTTTCATTGGAGGTAAGATGCATTGTCTGCCGACGGTGATACGCACACCTTAAACCTTGAGTTAGCAACGATAATAATCATCTTGAGATACACTTCTACCACTTAGACGGGGACATTATATAAGGATAGACACGAGAGAATACAAGACAGTGAGTATATTTACAGTGTTTTCCACGGTGAGAGACTGACGAGACAACGAGTGTGTAAGCCACGGTGTTCCTCTCAGAGTGTTGTTGATGTTGCAGCTCTGTGAGAGTGCACGGCTGTAAAGTCCTTTATATCCTCCTCTTCTGTGCTTGGCGCCCAGGCATATGACAATATATGTCCAGTGACCTGACTATTTTAAGGTAATCGCAACTGTCCCAGCCACCTGTGTCGGGGTGTCCATATTGGTCATCCTTCTGGTTACAGGTTGCTTGCAGGCCAAGCCAAGCCAAGCCAGGCCAAGGCAAGCCAAGCCAAGCCAAGCCAAGCCAGGCCAGGCCAAGCGAAGCCAAGCAAGGCCAGGCCAGGCCAGGCCAAGCCAAGCCAGGCCAGGCCAAGCCAAGCCAAGGCCAAGCCAAAGCCAAGCCAATCCAACCATCCAAAACCAGCGACCTGTCCAAAATTAACTGATTAAAGTATCCTCTGTTTAAACTCTGGGATTACAATGGAAAATAGTGAAATATTCTAACATTAAAATAAATAAACACCCGCCTGAAGGAACCGTGAAAACATCCGTCGCTGTAAACAAGAGCATTTGATCCCTCCGTGGAAACTGCATTTGTTTAATATCAACACTGGTAATCCCTTCTTAAATTAACTCCTGAAGAAATTTCTCGCTTAACAGTTAGTAATATATCACAAATTATATACAATGATGGATCTAAGCAGGTGTCTACTAGCAGGGCTGCATCTGCTCTTGTTGCTACTTTCCTAGATAACAATTATAGCAGCTGTGTTGAGTTAGGCATAAGAATTAGCGACTGGGCGTCTGCACTGCAAGTTGAGCTGTTTTTCATCCTAATGCCTCTAGTTAGGTTATTACGATGAACTTGATACCCCATCATTACTTATTCTGTGTCATCACTGAGGGTCCTTAATGACTTCACAACATAATAATGACTCCATAACAAGATCATTATTGATTGTATCACACATAGAGTTACTCCTACATGGTGAAGGTGATAAGTTAGCCGAGGAAAGTTCCTTGAAAGGAAAAGTTTAATGTAACTTTGACATGTTTGTGTCAAGCATTACGAATAATATTAGGTGAGAAGTAAATAATAAAAGTGAACACTATATGCTTTATTGTCCACTTATTGAGGAATATAGAGATAAACAGTATAATAACCTATGTGATACAGGTATGTATTCATATTGTATTAATGAAGGTAAGATTCCAGACATTTTAGGTAAATATTCTAAATTTGCTACAGATGAAATATAAACTGTAAATGTATATCCAGACGTATTCTTGTTAACCCTTTTATAGTCTGGTTCCTGGGCTTGTTAAGTATCCACTTGCTCACTATCCTCCTCAGGATGGATATCGTGTGCAGAGGAGACTAGTCACTATCCTCCTCAGGATGGATATAGTGTGCACAGGAAACTAGTCACTATCCTCCTCAGGATGGATATAGTGTGCACAGGAAACTAGTCACTATTCTCCTCAGGATGGATATAGTGTGCACAGGAAACTAGTCACTATCCTCCTCAGGATGGATATAGTGTGCACAGGAAACTAGTCACTATTCTCCTCAGGATGGATATCGTGTGCACAGGAAACTAGTCACTATCCTCCTCAGGATGGATATAGTGTGCACAGGAAACTAGTCACTATTCTCCTCAGGATGGATATAGTGTGCACAGGAAACTAGTCACTATCCTCCTCAGGATGGATATAGTGTGCACAGGAAACTAGTCACTATTCTCCTCAGGATGGATATAGTGTGCACAGGAAACTAGTCACTATCCTCCTCAGGATGGGTATGATGGTGTGCACAGGAAACTAGTCACTATTCTTCTCATGATGGATAGTGTGCACAGGAAACTAGTCACTATCCTCCTCAGGATGGATATAGTGTGCACAGGAAACTAGTCACTATCCTCCTCAGGATGGATATAGTGTGCACAGGAAACTAGTCACTATCCTCCTCAGGATGGATATAGTGTGCACAGGAAACTAGTCACTATTCTCCTCAGGATGGATATAGTGTGCACAGGAAACTAGTCACTTTCCTCCTCAGGATGGATATAGTGTGCACAGGAAACTAGTCACTATCCTCCTCAGGATGGGTATGATGGTGTGCACAGGAAACTAGCCACGTCGGTGGCAAAATCTAAATCTAAACAACAGGATGAAACCTGTCCCTCACCATCACTCACCACCACCACCATCACTCACTATCACTCACCACCACCACCATCACTCACCACCACTACCATCACTCACTACCACCACCATCACTCACCATCACGCACCATCACAGTATAGGTTTCCAATAACCTCTATACATTTTTGTTTTGTTTTGTTTTTGCCGCTATTCTCGACAGTTTTCCCCCCGTTGCTCTTACTGTTATTTTTTCCCTCCTTTCTACGGTAACGTAGAAAGGAGTAAGAGGCATTACCAAAACAGCCCTGGCTGTCTGTAACAGGGAACATGATACATTCATGAAGTCAGCTCCTGAACAGCCTGGCTGTCGTGCTTATGTTGAACCTCGTGCTGCTGGCGCTAACAGCTCCATTGATCAGCTCATTAACCAGGAGGTTTGGTCTGGGATCCGTCAGGGAAGAGGCATTGATCCCTCAAAATATATAGATATGTCTAACCTTAGGTTTAACTTGATAAAAAATATTATTTTTTTTTTTTTTTATTAACACATCGGCCGATTCCCACCAAGGCAGGGTGGCCCGAAAAAGAAAAACTTTCATCATCATTCACTCCATCACTGTCTTGCCAGAAGGGTGCTTTACACTACAGTTATAAAACTGCAACATTAACACCCCTCCTTCAGAGTGCAGGCACTGTACTTCCCATCTCCAGAACTCAAGTCCGGCCTGCCGGTTTCCCTGAATCCCTTCATAAATGTTACTTTGCTCACACTCCAACAGCACGTCAAGTATTAAAAACCATATGCCTCCATTCACTCCTATCAAATACGCTCACACATGCTTGCTGGAAGTCCAAGCCCCTCGCACACAAAACTTCCTTTACCCCCTCCCTCCAACCTTTCCTAGGCCGACCCCTACCCCGCCTTCCCTCCACTACAGATTTATACACTCTCGAAGTCACTCTGTCTCGTTCCATTCTCTCTACATGTCCAAACCACCTCAACAACCCCTCCTCAGCTCTCTGGACAATCGTTTTGGTAATCCCGCACCTCCTCCTAATTTCCAAACTCCGAATTCTCTGCATTATATTCACACCACACATTGACCTCAGACATGACATCTCCACTGCCTCCAGCCTTCTCCTCGTTGCAACATTCATCACCCATGCTTCACACCCATATAAGAGCGTTGGTATAACTATACTCTCATACATTCCCTCTTTACTTCCATGGACAAGGTTCTTTGTCTCCACAGACTCCGAAGTGTTCCACTCACCCTTTTCCCTCATCAATTCTATGATTCACCTCATCCTTCATAGACCCATCCGCCGACATGTCCACTCCCAAATATCTGAATACATTCACCTCCTCCATACTCTCTCCCTCCAATCTGATATCCAATCTTTCGTCACCTATTCTTTTGTTATCCTCATCACCTTACTCTTTCCTATATTCACTTTCAATTTTCTTCTTTTACACACCCTACCAAATTCATCCACCAACCTCTGCAGCTTCTCTTCAGAATCTCCCAAAAGCACAGTGTCATCAGCAAAAAGCAACTGTGACAACTCCCACTTTGTATTTGCTTCTTTATCTTTTAGCCCAACACCTCTTGCCAAGACCCTCGCATTCACTTCTCTTACAACCCCATCTATAAATATATTGAACAACCACGGTGACATCACACATCCTTGTCTAAGGCCCACTTTTACTGGGAAATAGTCCCCTTCCCTCCTACACACTCTAACCTGAGCCTCACTATCCTCATAAAAACTCTTCACTGCTTTCAGTAACCTTCCTCCTATTCCATACACCTGCAACATCTGCCACATTGCCCCCCTATCCACCCTATCCTATATATATATATATATATAAATATATATACACATATATATATATATAAATATATATATATATATATATATAAATATATATATAAATACACACATATATATATATATATATATATATATACATATATATTGGTGGGAATCGGCCGATGTGTTAATAAAAAATATGTAAATGAGTATTTAAATTTCTAATAAACAGAACACAAAAATTATCAGTAAACTAAAAGGGGACTCTTAGGAAACTAAGAAATTCAGTGCCCCCAGAGACAGTCCTAGCAGCTTTATTATTCCTCTTCCTCATAGCAGATCAAAATAAAAATACCAGACGCAGTTTCCTGTCATCTTTTGCGTACGATACCAAAATGTGTATGAAAGTCGCTTCAGAAGATACCAAAAAAAATGAAATAAAAATCAGAAGTCAACAAAGTCTTTCAGTGGGCAAATGAAAATAGCGTAATGTTCAGTGGTGACAAATTAGTGTTGGTTAGACACTGGAAGAAAGAAAAACTCCAAACAAGCCTTGAACACGGAACACAGGCAGACCATCTCTCAGAATATAAGAAACACGTAAAAAGACTTAGGAATAATAATATCAGATGACATGTCTTTAGAGAAGACAATAAAGCCAATGTAGCAGAGACCAAAAAAATGACAAGATGGGTAATGAAAACTTTCCAGACAGGAGAAGTGATGCCAGTGGTGACACTACTGACATCAGTGGTGACACTACTGACATCAGTGGTGACACTACTGACATCAGTGGTGACACTACTGACATCAGTGGTGACACTACTGACATCAGTGGTGACACTACTGACATCAGTGGTGACACTACTGACATCAGTGGTGACACTACTGACATCAGTGGAGTCAGACACTACTGACATCAGTGGTGACACTACTGACATCAGTGGTGACACTACTGACATCAGTGGTGACACTACTGACATCAGTGGTGACACTACTGACATCAGTGGTGACACTACTGACATCAGTGGTGACACTACTGACATCACTTGTGTTCGTCTAGAATACGCTCAGTGTTCACGACTGTGTTCTAGGCAGGTGACAGAGCTGGAGAAAGTACAGAGGTCGTGTACCACCCACATTAAAGTATTGAGAAGACCTCAGACTACTTGCAATGTACTCTGCAGTGAGGCAGAGAGATATAAATATCAGAATATATATATATATATATACGTGGAAGAAACTGGGGATCCATAACCTAGACATTACAATAACAACTTACTTGAGTGAGACATATATGAGAGTATAAAATAAACCTAATGAAAAACATAGGGAGCCACGGTCACAGTAAAAGAACACTGTGTCAACATTTATGGTCCGTCAACCCTGATGCCAGCACATATGAGAAGTATACAGAGTATTCTAGTGATCAAACCGTCTTGCAGAATACCTCAGTGTATGTTGTGTATGTTTACACAACACATTCCAAGACGAGATCACATCCGGTTGAATGTTACTCCACAGGCGCTGTGTTACCCCTGAGGGTTCAGTGCTTACCAGGGAATATAATAATAATCCTGGTGAGCGACACGTTCCCTAATACATGTATAATTTTACGAACTTTCGCTCTTTATGTCTATTTCACACACTTGTGGGTATTATGTACGTTGTGTGATAGACACCTGGTATATTGTAAATAGACTTCGGGTAGACTTCAGGTAAACTGCAGGTAGATTTCAGCAGCAGGACTGCAGGTAGACTACAAGTAGTAGCCCTGTAATAGGCAATGTGTTCATGCAACATTCATGCTGTCAACACGGTTCATGGCAATATTCATGCTGTCAACACGTTCATGCCTGTCGATCATGCCTGTCACAGCTGCTGAACCATTATGACAGAATTACGGAGGCATTGGAGGACGACCAAAACGCAGATGTGATTTACACAGATTTTGCAAAGGCGTTTGACAAATGCGATCATGGAGTGATAGCGCACAAAATGAGGGCCATAGGCATTACGGGGAAGGTAGGCAGATGGATTTTTGAGTTCCTAACACAAAGAACACAAAAAGTAGTAGTGAACAGGGCAAGATCCAGCATCAGCGAGGTCAAAAGCTCAGTGCCCCAAGGCACTGTCCTGGCACCTCTGCTGTTTCTCATCCTCATAGCAGACATAGATAAAAACACCCAGCACACTTTTGTATCATCATTTGCAGATGACACTAAAATAAGCATGAAAGTCACTACGGTAGAGGACACTGAAAAATTACAGGAGGACATAAGCAAGGTCTTCCAATGGGCAGTGGAGAACAACATGACGTTCAATGGTGATAAGTTTCAGCTGCTTAGGTATGGAAAAATGAAGAACTCAAAAGGAACACTATATACAAAACGCAAGAGGGTCACCACATAGAACGAAAGGAACACGTAAAGGACTTGGGAATAATTATGTCTGCTGATCTGTCGTTTAAAGACCATAACAAGACAAAGATCACAACAGCCAGGAAGATGACGGGTGGGTATTGAGAACTTTCAAAACAAGGGAAATAATGCCGATGGTGACACTATTCAAATCGCTAGTGCTCCCTCACTTAGAATACTGCTCAGTGCTGACGGCCCCGTTCAGGGCAGGAGAAATAGCAGAGCTGGAACAAATCCAGAGATCGTTTACGGCTCACATTGAGCCATTGAAACATCTAAATTATTGGGAACGCCTTCAAGTCTTGAACATGTACTCATTGGAGCGGAGGAGAGAGAGATACATGATAATATATACATGGAAAGTACTTGAGGGCCTGGTCCCAAATCTGCACACTGCCATAACAACATACTGGAGTGAGAGATATGGGAGAAAGTGTAAAATAAACCCAGTGAGGAGCAGGGGTGCGGTGGGGACAATACGGGAGCACTGTATTAACATCCGGGGTCCCAGACTATTCAACATCTTACCAGAAGATATCCGAAACACGGCTGGAACCAGTGTAGAAGCCTTCAAGAGGAAACTGGACAAATATCTTCACCAGGTGCCAGATCAACCAGGCTGTGATGGATATGTGGGGCAGCGGGCCTCCAGCAGCAACAGCCTGGTTGACCAGGCAAGCACCAGACGAGCCTGGCCCATGGCCGGGCTCAGAGAGTAGATACTCTCGAAACTCTTCAAAGGTATATCAAAGGTATGGCAACATTCATGCTGTCAACACGGTTCATGGCAATATTCATGTTGTCAACACGTTCATGGCAACACTAACTTAGTCATGGCAACCTCTGCTCCCCACAGATACATTCAATTGGAAAAAAACATGAAAAAAAATTGGCAAGAATTTTTTTTGGGGGGAGGGGATGGAGAGAAGTTAGGTGCGTCTGGTTGATGCAGCTTCCTTTTTTGTTCTTTTGAATGAGTTACATTGTGGGAACACCCAGTGTTACATTGTGGGAACACCCACAGTGTTACATTGTGGGAACACCCACAGTGTTACATTGTGGGAACACCCACAGTGTTACGTTGTGGGAACACCCACAGTGTTACGTTGTGGGAACACCCACAGTGTTACATTGTGGGAACACCCACAGTGTTACATTGTGGGAACACCCACATTGTTACATTGTGGGAACACCCACAGTGTTACATTGTGGGAACACCCACAGTGTTACATTGTGGGAACACCCACAGTGTTACATTGTGGGAACACCCACAGTGTTACATTGTGGGAACACCCACAGTGTTGCATTGTGGGAACGCCCACATTGTACTGCTACACTACTCTGGCCAAAACAATATTGTCTAGAGACCTGTATTCTCAGACTACTCTGGGACCAGACTTCCTTTTTGAGCACCAGATCAACCAGGCTATTGCTGATATCATCCCGCAGGCCTACAGTAGCCATCACAGCTTAGCTGACAGAAATTGCAAAGCCAGAATCCTCTAGTATCAGTCAGGTTAACCTAAGAAGCGGGGGACCGGGGTGGTGGTGCAAGTGGCGGTGCTTCGACCCCCGTAAAAACAATTAGGTGACTACAATCCGTTTAATTCTTGTATTCTGGCGTTTGTAGAATTCTTGGTAGACAGGCCTGGTTAAGGACATGGCCGGGGGGGCGTTGACCCCCAGAACACCCTCCAGGTAGGTACAATAAGTTCTCACTTAAAGTCGTTTCGTTCAACGTCATTTCGTTATAACGTTCATTGGAAAAAGAAATCAATTCCCGGCCAGGAATGGAAAATATGGAAAGACTTTGAAATATCTGGATGGAGGACATGGATCAGTGTAACTCTCCACGTTTATGTTAATTTCCTCCCTTATGGCTGTTTGTATTCGGTTTTTATGATATGAAGAGTGTTTCTTATATATGTAGCATGTTTCTTATATAATTCTGAAAAATATGTCATACCTTAAATAATAAAAATGTCAATAATAAATATAGGACTTTATAGCTGCCCAGAGCGACATATTCCATAGTCATGGAGTCTGCAACACTACTGCCCTCCCTCTCAGCTCTCCCATGGTATATGCAGCACTACTGCCCTCCCTCTCAGCTCTCCCATGGTATCTGCAGCACTACTGCTCTCCCTCTCAGCTCTCCCATGGTATCTGCAGCACTACTGCTTTCCCTCTCAGCTCTCCCATGGTATCTGCAGCACTACTGCTTTCCCTCTCAGCTCTCCCATGGTGTCTGCAACACTACTGCCCTCCCTCTCAGCTCTCCCATGGTGTCTGCAACACTACTGCCCTCCCTCTCAGCTCTCCCATGGTGTCTGCAGCACTACTGCTCTCCCTCTCAGCTCTTCCTTGCCCTAGCAACTTAACTCTTGTTTATATCACTTAGCCTGTGGTAAAATTGGTTTCGTTATACGTCGTTTCGCTTAAAGTTGCATTTTCCAAGTACCTGTCGAAATGAGGACTTCCTGTAGATAGAAATGCCCTAGAAATGCTGTACCTATTCTTTCGTCTCTAGACAGACGATGCTCTCTCTCTCAAGCGAAGGTCATACAGTGTTCTGGGTTCGGTCCCTTTGGTGGGTGGTTCAAGCACTTGTGTAATCCCTGTGATCCCAGAGTCTGCGACCTTCATACCCAGGAAGTACTGCAGACGTCAGCTTTCCTGTCTCCTGATGCAGCGACTGGTTCATGGTTACTCAAGAATAACACACACACACACACACACACTAGTTTCTTCACCATTGTAACAGTGGATGTTACAGGGATGTTACAACAGTGACAAGTATAGAAGTCTCCATGAGGAAACTGGACTAGTACCTCTGACAAGTGCTGGATCAACCAGGCTGTGATAGGTATGTGGGCCAGCGGGCCACCAGCAGCAACAGCCTGGTTGACCAGGGCCGAGCTGAGAGAGTCGTAACTCATCACGGGTATAAAAGTAAAGTTAATGTATCCTGGTGTAGCAGACCAAGAGTTCTCTCAGCTGGTGTAGCAGACCAAGAGTTCTCTCAGCTGGTGTAGCAGACCAAGAGTTCTCTCAGCTGGTGTAGCAGACCAAGAGTTCTCTCAGCTGGTGTAGCAGACCAAGAATTCTCTCAGCTGGTGTAGCAGACCAAGAGTTCTCTCAGCTGGTGTATCAGACCAAGAGTTCTCTCAGCTGGTGTAGCAGACCAAGAGTTCTCTCAGCTGGTGTAGCAGACCAAGCGTTCTCTCAGCTGGTGTAGCAGACCAAGAGTTATCTCAGCTGGTGTAGCAGACCAAGAGTTCTCTCAGCTGGTGTAGCAGACCAAGAGTTCTCTCAGCTGGTGTAGAAGACCAAGAATTCTCTCAGCTGGTGTAGCAGACCAAGAGTTCTCTCAGCTGGTGTAGCAGACCAAGAATTCTCTCAGCTGGTGTAGCAGACCAAGAGTTCTCTCAGCTGGTGTAGCAGACCAAGAATTCTCTTAGCTGGTGTAGCAGACCAAGAGTTCTCTCAGCTGGTGTAGCAGACCAAGAATTCTCTCAGCTGGTGTAGCAGACCAAGAGTTCTCTCAGCTGGTGTAGCAGACCAAGAATTCTCTCAGCTGGTGTAGCAGACCAAGAATTCTTTCAGCTGGTGTAGCAGACCAAGAGTTCTCTCAGCTGGTGTATCAGACCAAGAGTTCTCTCAGCTGGTGTAGCAGACCAAGAGTTCTCTCAGCTGGTGTAGCAGACCAAGAATTCTCTCAGCTGGTGTAGCAGACCAAGAGTTCTCTCAGCTGGTGTAGCAGACCAAGAATTCTCTCAGCTGGTGTAGCAGACCAAGAATTCTCTCAGCTGGTGTAGCTGACCAAGAGTTCTCTCAGCTGGTGTCCCTCAGAGAGCACACTCATACAAGTTTAACGCTTACCCATAACAATAATAATAATAATAATAATAATAATAATAATAATAACAATAACAATAATAATAATAATAATAATAATAATAATAATAATAATAACAATAATAACAATAATAATAATAATAATAATAATAATAATAATAATAATAATAATGTTATTATCTTCATGTCTTACGAGGGATACGACCCCGTGACTGTTGGTTGTATAGTACTTGTTTCCCTTCTGTTTACCAGTTATTGACTCCGCGTGCCGGTCCCAGACCTGGCCTCCTGGTTGATGGCCTAATCAGCCAGGCACAACTAGAGGCCACTGTGTCAACATCCGTGGTCCAATACTCTTCAACCTGCTACCAGGTTGAAGGTCCCAGGTAACTGTTCCCAGGAATGACCTCAACATAGCTGGTCTGGTCATCCTGGTTGTAATATGTGGGCCAGCGGGCCGCCAACAGCAACAACCTGGTTGAACAGGTAAACACTAAACAAGCCTGATCCATGGTCGGGCTGCGGGCCTAGGAAAACTCTCGAAATTCATCAAAGGTGAAGGTAAAGTTATGTTTTGAAGTGATATTAGTTATATGTTGACTGGATGCGCGAGAAGCCGGGGCAAAGACTCTCCCAATACCAAAAATTTCTCTGTCTTTTTTGTTTTATGGCGGTTACAAAATAATACCATTTCCACTCTCCCATCCTCACTGTCATCCATCATTCCCCTCTCAACCTTTTCTCATCCACTACTTCCCCCCTCACTCATCCACCACTGCCCTTCTCTCATCCACCACTTCCTTCTCTCATGAGAAGTCTGCTCCCTGGTTCCACTTGTCTGCTCTCTGCCATACAGCAGCCATCAAGGCAGTCACGGGCAGACTGCTGCAAAAGTTGGCTGCTGGGAGGGTCAGAGAAGAGGTAATAAACACAATGTTTGGAGGGAAGTCTTGGAGGCTGGCATAGGCCCTCCCCCCCTCCCTCCCTCCCCTCCCTTCCCCTACCCTACCCTCCCCTACCCCCTCCCTCCTGCAGGAGCTTGTAATGAGAAAACTCATCAAGTTCTTTTCTTCTCTGCGCCTCCAGGAAGCTTTTTTTTTTGTTTTCTTACTTGTTGTTGTTGGGTCGAGACCTTGCTCAGTCACTTTGTTGGTGCAGCTAAGCTGGCGGCCAAGTGTAATATCTGCTTTCTTGTCTGCAACGTGTCTTCTGCCTCCGTCTGCTGTTTTTCTCTACGTGTGTTGTCTCTCTTTTGTTCTTTTTTTCTCTCACACACACACATATATATCACTCAGGCTGTGATGGATATGTGAGCTAGCGAGCCACCAGCAACAACAGGTTAGTTGACCAGAAGAGTGGGCTTAATTCTATGTTTGAAAATATTGTTAAAGAATTATCTGAAAGGTTTCGATAAGTATGTTGTGTCAGGGATCCTCAGACGGTGTTGCTCTGGGCCCCAACACACCAACGTAGGCGCAGGTACATGTCAACTGCCAGACGTAAGAACAGGTAGATGTCAGTCTCCAGACGTAGCGTTCAGGGAGATGTCAGTCTCCAGACGTAGGAACAGGGAGATGTATGCCTACAGACGTAGATGCAGGGAGATGTCAGGCTCCACTGCAGGGAGAGGCTTCACTCTGCCTCCAGACAGGGTGATGAAAGAACTCTTCCTGGCTAGACAGTTGAGGGAGGGGAAGGATAAGCTGGTGTGTGTGTGCCTGGTGTAGCAGCTACGTTTGTATCCACAACGAAGTTTAGGACTTCGAGACCTCGCCTGGCTCTCGTATGGCTTCCATTCTGACCCATCTAGATAACATGGTCACTTAGCAGGTCTTATAGCAGCTTTAAAGATTTTGTACACAAATCCAGCTTGGTAAGCAACTCTTTTTAGTGTGATTCTCTTTCTTGTGTCGCCACAAAAGTAGTTTCAGATGCATTAAGATTTATTTCAGTAATATCTGCTGGATTCTGGCTCTTTTAAACAGACAATAATGCAGTTCGATTCCACCTTTGAATTTGATTATCTTTAACTGGATCGATTCCCTTTTTTTAGCACGATATTCTTGTGTTGGGAACTGCATTACAGTTAATAT
Source organism: Cherax destructor (assembly GCA_009830355.1). Classification (NCBI taxonomy): domain Eukaryota; kingdom Metazoa; phylum Arthropoda; class Malacostraca; order Decapoda; family Parastacidae; genus Cherax; species Cherax destructor. Next base: position 302,604 of record WNWK01000495.1, read on the forward strand.
AGTACCAAGGGGAATCGCGTGATGTCTCTGCAAAGAAGTTACGCTCTACCTCTTTCCCCTTTGTGTGGGACAGACTACCCTGCCAGACTGTAATTCTCAGAAGCATCAGAAGCAGCTCCACTTCTGCTGGTAGGAAAGCTCCGATGCTGCCGTAGCTCCTGGATCAATTGGGAAATGCTTTGACGATATCCCCATCGCCTTATTAAAAGAAACCCATCCTGGGTAACACTACACTGGGTTTTCCCCCACAATGAACTTTATCATTAAGAAAAGGGTAGCAGCACACTGCGGGTGTTCCCACAGTGTTGTTAAATATTTGCTTTTGTATTTTTAACTTTATAGTAAGACATTACTTGGACCTGATTTTAAAATAATCTGAGGTAGGATAACAACTCTTAACTTGCACAGTGTTTATGCCAACTTTCATTCGTAAGCCTTTAGAATACTTAAGTAGAGGGAGAGGGAGGGAGGGTAGAGAAAAGAGGTGAAGGGTGATCATGGGAAACCCACTTAGATAAAAGTGGTGCAGGTGGGAGGCGAGCTTGAACAAACTGTTTACAGTGGCTGACGGGCACCAGGAGGAGGATCCACTGCTCACAAATCTGCTTTTCACCAAACATAAAATTCTCTCTTTTTTAAGGGGGGGGGACGGGGTGTTTTTGCAGTGTTTATTTTCAGTTTTTGTAGTGTTTTGGCATATAGTAAAGTTTTGGTGAGCTTCACTCCCAGACTATCTTGAATCAACTTTCAGGTATGCCAAAGATCACTGCCAACGAGAGTCAGTCTCAGACCAGGCCTCCTGGCTGGCAACCAGACCAGGCCTCCTGGCTGGCAACCAGACCAGGCCTCCTGGCTGGCAACCAGACCAGGCCTCCTGGCTGGCAACCAGACCAGGCCTCCTGGCTGGCAACCAGACCAGGCCTCCTGGCTGGCAACCAGACCAGGCCTCCTGGCTGGCAACCAGACCAGGCCTCCTGGCTGGCAACCAGACCAGGCCTCCTGGCTGGCAACCAGACCAGGCCTCCTGGCTGGCAACCAGACCAGGCCTCCTGGCTGGCAACCAGACCAGGCCTCCTGGCTGGCAACCAGACCAGGCCTCCTGGCTGGCAACCAGACCAGGCCTCCTGGCTGGCAACCAGACCACCAGGATTGTAAGTGCATTTTAATGCTTCACATCCGGAACTTCCTGAAAGAATGTTAAGTTCTTTCTTGATTGTCAGGGATACGATAGTAATTCTTCTTAATAAATTCTGTTATGTTGTAAAGCCCTGGGCTGTGTTTATCGAGGTATTGTAAGTGTACTGGGTGTACTCCTGCTTTGAACCAGGGTCATTTGTACAGTCTGCCCTCCCTCCTGACCTTATTGTGTATTTTCTTCAAGGAACTAGTTCTGTCAGGCTCCGGAAGTAGAAAAACTCTGGAAACTCTCAAAGGTATATATCCCTGCAATTTTCTTGAACTTGAGTTATGTTGAAGGTAGGATTGCATGATGATTTACATTGATCACGGTGTATGACGACAGGTAGATAGTAGTCGTAATTATCCTCGTTAATCAATAGATTGTAAATGTAACAATCTGTTAACACCATATGGTTACCATATATGTGGGAAGTGTTGCCCATGTCAGTCTCTAAGTGTGGGTAAGTGGTCGTGGGCGTGGGCGGAGGTGTCACTTGTGGGAGGATACAACAAGTTCTCTGAACAATTAAGTCACTTCTTCACATAAGGTTTGCCGTACAATTCTAAGTTTGTTTAGGTGATTTAAAAAAATGTCTGTGATGCGAACAGAAAATGGAGTTCCACTTAGCGAGACTAGAGCAATACAGTCAGATAATTACTGTTCATTGCGCCTTCAACAGTCACCCATTTGACTGTATATCCATGCCATGATGTGTGTGATCAAGAGGGCGGGCTGGATGATGGATGGGTTGGAGTGAGAGAGGCGGCCAGAAAACCAATGTACACCATTAATTGATTGCATGTATGTAGAATATTTTCGCAAGTATATGTATTTTTGCCATTGACCTCCACTCAGTATACCTGTGTTTGCCTTGACAGCGTTCCAGTCCAGTATTGTTTGCCTTGACAGCGTTCCAGTCCAGTATTGTTTGCCTTGACAGCGTTCCCGTCCAGTATTGTTTGCCTTGACAGCGTTCCAGTCCAGTATTGTTTGCCTTGACAGCGTTTGTCTGTGTCTACGTGTCTCATTTAACCCATATCTTTGTCTCTCACTGTTTTGAGATTTTTTTCTTGTTTTGTTTGTTGTACCTTCCTGATTCTGAGGGTGATCGGCTTCCCCGCCCGCTGCCAGACCAAACTTCCAGGCTGTTGGGGCTAGCAGCGAGCAGGACAACGGTAGCATCACAGGCTGGCTGATTAGAAGCTGAGAATTATGTTTTGCAGTACTTCCGCTATTTTCAAACTCTCAGTGTCAGGAAACACACACAGTAACATTCGGTATCAGGAAATACATACACAGTAACATTCGGTATCAGGGAACACACACTCAGTAACATTCTTCAAACTTCACTTAACATTGTGGTAGAATTGTATACACGTTAAGGAGGAGTGCGGAGGTACGGTAGTTATTCTTGGATTTCACAAACTGCTACAACATTCAGGCTGCATGATCTCAGTGGGGGTGATGTGTGTAGCCCATCCTGTGTGATGGACCATGACGACACATACACAGTAGCTGCCTGTGGTGAACATTCTGTAGTTATCATGTACAGTAACGTACCAACCCACCATTTTTTTTTTGTTCTCAGTTTTGTTCAATAAAAAAAAAAAATCAGGTTCCAGGGGCCAAGATGGCGACCGCCAGTAAGAGATAGGAGAGATAGCACACGTTGCTGTCTTCTACCACGCAGCACTCACCCTGTGTGCTGGGTTGCTGTCTTCTACCATGTAGCACTCACCCTGTGTGCTGGGTTGCTGTCTTCTACCATGCAGCACTCACCCTATGTGCTGGGTTGCTGTCTTCTACCACGCAGCACTCACCCTATGTGCTGGGTTGCTGTCTTCTACCACGTAGCACTCACCCTATGTGCTGGGTTGCTGTCTTCTACCACGTAGCACTCACCCTATGTGCTGGGTTGCTGTCTTCTACCATGCAGCACTCACCCTATGTGCTGGGTTGCTGTCTTCTACCACGCAGCACTCACCCTATGTGCTGGGTTGCTGTCTTCTACCACACAGCACTCACCCTATGTGCTGGGTTGCTGTCTCCTACCACACAGCACTCACCCTATGTGCTGGGTTGCTGTCTTCTACCACGCAGCACTCCCCCTATGTGCTGGGTTGCTGTCTTCTACCACGCAGCACTCACCCTATGTGCTGGGTTGCTGTCTTCTACCACGCAGCACTCCCCCTGTGCTGGTTTGCTGTCTTCTACCACACAGCACTCATCCTATGTGCTGGGTTGCTGTCTTCTACCACGCAGCACTCCCCCTATGTGCTGGGTTGCTGTCTTCTACCATGCAGCACTCACCCTATGTGCTGGGTTGCTGTCTTCTACCACGCAGCACTCACCCTGTGTGCTGGGTTGCTGTCTTCTACCACGCAGCACTCACCCTATGTGCTGGGTTGCTGTCTTCTACCATGCAGCACTCACCCTATGTGCTGTCTTCTACCACACAGCACTCACCCTATGTGCTGGCTTCTACCACACAGCACTCACCCTATGTGCTGTCTTCTACCACACAGCACTCACCCTATGTGCTGGCTTCTACCACACAGCACTCACCCTATGTGCTGGGTTGCTGTCTTTACCACGCAGCACTCACCCTATGTGCTGGGTTGCTGTCTTCTACCACGCAGCACTCACCCTATGTGCTGGGTTGCTGTCTTCTACCACGCAGCACTCACCCTATGTGCTGGGTTGCTGTCTTCTACCATGCAGCACTCACCCTATGTGCTGTCTTCTACCACCTAGCACTCACCCTGTATGCTGGCTTCTACCACCTAGCACTCACCCGGTGTGCTGTCTTCTACCACCTAGCACTCACCCTGTGTGCTGGCTTCTACCATGCAGCACTCACCCTATGTGCTGGGTTGCTGTCTGCTACCACCTAGCACTCACCCTGTGTGCTGGGTTGCTGTCTTCTACCACCTAGCACTCACCCTGTGTGCTGGGTTGCTGTCTTCTACCACCTAGCACTCACCCTGTGTTCTGGGTTGCTGTCTCCTACCACGCAGCACTCACCCTATATGCTGGGTTGCTGTCTTCTACCACCTAGCACTCACCCTGTGTGCTGGGTTGCTGTCTTCTACCACCTAGCACTCACCCTGTGTGCTGGGTTGCTGTCTTCTACCACACAGCACTCACCCTGTGTGTTGGGTTGCTGTCTTCTACCACACAGCACTCACCCTGTGTGCTGGGTTGCTGTCTTCTACCACACAGCACTCACCCGGTGTGCTGTCTTCTACCACGCAGCACTCACCCTGTGTGCTGTCTTACCAGGCATCACCCTGTGTGCTTCTCACACACAGCACTCACCCGTGTGCTGTCTTCTAACCAGCACTCACCTGTGTGTACTGTCTTCTACCACAGCATCACCCATGTGTGCTGTCTTCTACAACAGCACTCACCGGTGTGCTGTCTTCTACCACCAGCACTCACCCTGTGTGGTGTCTTCTACCACGCTAGCACACCCGTGGCTGTTTGCTACCACACAGCACTCACCCGGTGTGCTGCTTCTACCACAGCACTCACCCTGTGTGCTGTCTTCTACCACGAGCACTCACCCTGTGTGCTGTCTTCTACAGGAGCACTCACCCGTTGTGTCTTCTACACGCAGCACTCCCCTGTGTCTTCTCTCACATGCACTCACCCTGTGTGCTGTCTTCTTCACAAGCACTCACCCTAGTTGTGCTGCTTCTACACACAGACTCACCTGTGTCTGTTCTTAGGCAGAGCACTCACCCGTGTGTTGCTGTCTTCTACCACGCAAGCACACCCGTGTGCTGATTGTCTTCACAGCAGCACTCACCGGTGTGCGTCTTCACTACGCAGCACTCACCCTGTGTGCTGTCTTCTACCACGCAGCACTCACCCTGTGTGCTGTCTTCTCATGCAGCACTCACCTGTGTGCTATCTTCTACCACCAGCACTCACCCTGTGTGCTATCTTCTACACAGCACTCACCCGTTGCTGTCTTCACACCAGCACTCACCCTGTGTGCTGTCTTCTACCACCAGCACTCACCCTTGTGCTGTCTTCTACCACGCAGCACTCACCCGTGTGCTGTCTTCTACCACCAGCACTCACCCGGTGTGCTGTCTTCTACCACCAGCACTCACCCGGGTGCTTTCTTCTACCAGCAGCACTCACCCTGTGTGCTGTCTTCTACACCAGCACTCACCCGGTGTGCTGCTCACACCAGCCTCACCCGGTTGTGCTGTCTTCTACCACGCACGCTCACCCGGTGCTGTACCAGCCTCACCCGTGTGCTGTCTTCTACCACAGCAATCACCCGTGTCTCCCGAGTGTGCATGTCTTCTCCACGCAGCACTCCCGGTGTGCTGGGTTGCTGTCTTCTACCGCAGCATCACCCGGTGTGTCTAGCTACGGTTGCTGTCTTCTACCACCAGCACTCACCCGGTGTGCTGTCTTCTACCACGCAGCACTCACCCTGTGTCTGTCTCTACCACGCTCACCCTGTGTGCTGTCTTCTACCACGCAGCACTCACCCGGTGTGCTGTCTTCTACCACGCACTCACCCGGTGTGCTTCTTCTCACGCAGCTCACCCGGTGTGCTGTCTTCTACCCTCAGCACTCACCCGGTGTGCTGTCTTCTACCACGCAGCCTCACCGGTGTGTGTCTTCTACCAGCACTCACCCGGTGTGCTGTCTTCTCCACGCAGCCTCACCGGTGTGCTGGGTTGCTTCTTCACGCACTCACCCGGTGTGCTGGGTTGCTGTCTTCTACCACGCAGCACTCACCCGGTGTGCTGTCTTCTACCACGCAGCACTCACCCGGTGTGCTGTCTTCTACCACGCAGCACTCACCCGGTGTGCTGTCTTCTACCACGCAGCACTCACCCTGTGTGCTGTCTTCTACCACCTAGCACTCACCCTGTGTGCTGTTTCTGCTACCCATGTCGTTTCTCCACCAGCACTCACCCTGCTGGGTGTTCTTCTACCACCTGCCTCCGGTGTGCTGTCTTCTACCACCAGCACTCACCCTGTGTGCTGTCTTCTACACACGCAGCACTCACCCGTGTGTGTCTTCTCTCATACTGGCCTCACGCCACTGTCGTCTTCTAACCAGCCTCACCCGTGTGCTGTCTTCTCCACCGCAGCACTCACCCTGTGTGCTGTCTTCTACCAGCACTCACCCAGTGCTTTCTCCGCACTCACCCGTGTGCTGTCTTCTACCACCAGCACTCACCCTGTGTGCTGTCTTCACTCACTGGCAGTCCTCAGCCCCTGTGTGCTGTCTTCTCCCGCAGCACTCACCGTGTGCTGTCTTCACACTGCATCACCCTGTGCTGTCTTACTACCACAGCAGTCACTGTCAATACATGTCAGCTCAGTGGCTTTCAATTGACCCACTCTGTGTCTGGTAATACACAGTTTACGTAATTCATAGTTATTGTGAGTTGTAAACAAAGAACAAGACTGTAGTAATTACTTGTTATGGGTTTACTTGGAAAAGAGAATGAGAGGGAGGGAAGTCGAGTGTAGCAGCCGGAGAGAAGAAAGAAAATGAGGAGGGAGATTAGGAGGGAGCGCTCGCAGTAACAGGAGAGGGAGACAGGAGGAAACATTCACATTAACAGGAGAGACGGGCTGGGGAAGGCTGTCGTCAACAGAACACCCCAGACTGACTTGATCATAATTATAGACCAATTTCTAATTTACCACTACTTTCTAAAATCTTCGAAAAATTAATTCATAGACAAATCTATTCCTACCTCGTCTCACACAATGTACTCAACTCCTGTCAATTTGGATTCAGGACAAAAAAGAGCACAAACGATGCTATTATGCACATGTTGGAGTTAATATACACCGCACTTGAGAAGAAAGGAGTCCCACTGGGAATCTTCATTGATCTACGCAAAGCTTTTGATACAGTCGACTGTGATTTACTGCTCACAAAATTAGCACACTATGGTATAAGGGGGCACCCACTCAATTACCTTAAGTCTTACCTTAGCAACAGAAGCCAATACGTGTACACAAATGGAGCGAACTCTTCCACAGAACAAATTACAGTCGGAGTCCCTAAAGGAAGTGTCCTGGGGCCACTCCTATTCCTCATTTACATAAATGACCTACCGAATGCATCACAACTACTCAAACCCATTTTATTTGAAGATGACACAACATATGTCTTCTCTCACCCAAATCCAGTTATACTGGCCAACACTGTTAATGCAGAATTACAGAAAATATCAACATGGATGACGACTAACAAGCTTACTCTCAATACTGACAAGACCTACTTCATACAGTTTGGAAGCAAAGCCACAAATGTTCCACTTAACATAACGCTCAATGATTCACCCATCACAAGACTCACAGAGGGAAAATTCCTAGGAATCCACCTTGACAGTAGCCTTAAATTCCAAACACATATACAACAAATTTCCAAGAAAATCTCAAAGACAGTAGGCATATTATCTAAGATACGCTACTATGTACCTCAACCAGCTCTCCTTGCACTATATCATTCACTAATCTACCCCTATCTCACCTATGGAATCTGTACATGGGGATCAACAACATTAAATCACCTTAGACCACTCATAACCCAGCAAAAGGCTGCAGTCAGAATGATAACAAATTCCCACTCTAGACAGCATACTCCGCCAATATTTGAAAGTCTAAAACTACTCACTGTAAAGAACATTCACACTTATTCTTGTGCCTACTACATACATAGAACTCTACACTCAAATACATATAAACCCTCCACTCAAAATTCTCCTCACCAACTTTAACAGGACCCATGACCATAACACAAGACACAGATCACTTTTTGATATACCCAGAGTCCATATCACCCTGTGTAAAAACTCTATGCACATAAAGGGCCCCAAAATTTGGAATTCATTACCTGAAAATATTAAAACAACCTTGCCTGAACATCAATTTAAGACTCTTCTCAAAAACCACCTACTCACCCTTACCTAAATACTACTAAAAAAATACTCATTGTTATTTCTCCTATAAGATAATTCCATTTTTATTATAATTATGTGCGATAATATTACTTTAAAAAATGCTCAGTATTTTTTTCCTATAAGATAATCTCAATTTGTACTATTATAACATTGTAATATTACCACCTACTCACCATAAACTAAATAAGCATTCTGTAAATTACTTTAAAAATATACTCAATGTCATTTCCCAAAAATAATTTCAATGTTTACTATTAACTACCATCCTACTAAACACTTGCTGCAATGTAGTGTCACCATATTATAATTTGCCAAAATGAAATATCATCATATTATGTACATAGTCCATAAGTTTTTAGATTAAGCTGCCCGTTATGCCCTGGCATGTCAGTGGCTCTCCTTGCACTTCTATGTAAATTTCTATGTAAAATTGCGATGAAATAAAATATTATTATTATAAAATATTATTATTATTATCAACGGCGTTCTCGTGGGTCCTTGCGCTTCCCCGTCACAAACAGCAACAATCTGAGTGATCAGGCGATCATCTGGAAGCTCTGACCCTCAGGGAAGACTCGCTCTCGAAAAAAAAGATGAACAGTAAACCGCAGGTAAACCTAAATTACAAGAGTGTGTCAAGGTATGTTGGGTGGACAGCTGGACAGGTCTTGATACATCTCATGGTGGGCTACATTCCTTCATAATGTGGCAGATGTAATCTGAGAGAGGAGCCGCAGCATCCACCACCACCGTTCTCCTGAACTCGCTGTCACATCCGCACTGGAAATTACATTAACTTTTTTTAGCACTAAACATGAGTATTACCTTGACCAGTGAACATCCTGGTGACGCTATCAGTGTGACTGTCCTGTCATTGACCAGTGAACATCCTGGTGACGCTACCAGTGTGACTGTCCTGTCATTGACCAGCAAACGTCCTGGTGACGCTATCAGTGTGACTGTCCTGTCATTGACCAGTGAACATCCTGGTGACGCTATCAGTGTGACTGTCCTGTCATTGACCAGTGAACATCCTGGTGACGCTACCAGTGTGACTGTCCTGTCATTGACCAGCGAACATCCTGGTGACGCTACCAGTGTGACTGTTCTGTCATTGACCAGTGAACATCCTGGTGACGCTACCAGTGTGACTGTTCTGTCATTGACCAGTGAACATCCTGGTGACGCTACCAGTGTGACTGTCCTGTCATTGACCAGCGAACATCCTGGTGACGCTACCAGTGTGACTGTTCTGTCATTGACCAGCAAACGTCCTGGTGACGCTACCAGTGTGACTGCCCTGTCATTGACCAGCAAACATCCTGGTGACGCTACCAGTGTGACTGTTCTGTCATTGACCAGCAAACATCCTGGTGACGCTACCAGTGTGACTGTCCTGTCATTGACCAGCGAACATCCTGGTGACGCTACCAGTGTGACTGTTCTGTCATTGACCAGCAAACATCCTGGTGACGCTCCCAGTGTGACTGTTCTGTCATTGACCAGTGAACATCCTGGTGACGCTACCAGTGTGACTGTCCTGTCATTGACCAGCGAACATCCTGGTGACGCTACCAGTGTGACTGTCCTGTCATTGACCAGCAAACATCCTGGTGACGCTACCAGTGTGACTGTCCTGTCATTGACCAGCGAACATCCTGGTGACGCTACCAGTGTGACTGTTCTGTCATTGACCAGTGAACATCCTGGTGACGCTACCAGTGTGACTGTTCTGTCATTGACCAGCAAACATCCTGGTGACGTACCAGTGACTGTCCTGTCATTGACCAGTGAACATCCTGGTGACGCTACCAGTGTGACTGTTCTGTCATTGACCAGCAAACATCCTGGTGACGCTACCAGTGTGACTGTCCTGTCATTGACCAGCGAACATCCTGGTGACGCTACCAGTGTGACTGTTCTGTCATTGACCAGCAAACGTCCTGGTGACGCTACCAGTGTGACTGTTCTGTCATTGACCAGCAAACGTCCTGGTGACGCTACCAGTGTGACTGTCCTGACATTGACCAGTGAACATCCTTGTGACGCTACCAGTGTGACTGTCCTGTCATTGACCAGTGAACATCCTGGTGACGCTACCAGTGTGACTGTCCTGTCATTGACCAGCGAACATCCTGGTGACGCTACCAGTGTGACTGTCCTGTCATTGACCAGCAAACTTCCTGGTGACGCTACCAGTGTGACTGTCCTGTCATTGACCAGCGAACATCCTGGTGACGCTACCAGTGTGACTGTTCTGTCATTGACCAGTGAACATCCTGGTGACGCTACCAGTGTGACTGTTCTGTCATTGACCAGCAAACATCCTGGTGACGCTACCAGTGTGACTGTCCTGTCATTGACCAGTGAACATCCTGGTGACGCTACCAGTGTGACTGTTCTGTCATTGACCAGCAAACATCCTGGTGACGCTACCAGTGTGACTGTCCTGTCATTGACCAGCGAACATCCTGGTGACGCTACCAGTGTGACTGTTCTGTCATTGACCAGCAAACGTCCTGGTGACGCTACCAGTGTGACTGTTCTGTCATTGACCAGCAAACGTCCTGGTGACGCTACCAGTGTGACTGTCCTGACATTGACCAGTGAACATCCTCGTGACGCTACCAGTGTGACTGTCCTGTCATTGACCAGTGAACATCCTGGTGACGTTACCAGTGTGACTGTCCTGCCATTGACCAGTGAACATCCTCGTGACGCTACCAGTGTGACTGTCCTGTCATTGACCAGTGAACATCCTGGTGACGCTACCAGTGTGACTGTCCTGCCATTGACCAGCAAACGTCCTGGTGACGCTATTAGTGTGACTGTTCTGTCATTGACCAGCAAACGTCCTGGTGACGCTACCAGTGTGACTGTTCTGTCATTGACCAGCAAACGTCCTGGTGATGTCATTATGCTCTTTAACTAAAAATTCTTCGCCTGTCCTGTCTACTGTTGTAAGAAATCACTGGCCCTGGGATGGTGACAGCTTGCGCCCGCAAGAAGAAGGAGAAGAATACAACAATATACACAAAATACAAAGACGTGGGTGTTGACATATTACCATAAACTGTTCATGAACAACAGTCACCAAACTGTTCATGAACAACAGTCACCAAACTGTTCATGAACAGCTATTTCTAAACTGCTGTATATGATCAGCAATTTGCAAACTAAATCAAAACTCATTCAGATGAACGTTCAAACAAACACGAACACGCAGTAATTTCTAATTGAAATAACACACGAACTCTTCAAGGGGTGGCGCTTGTGATACCCAGCCAGTAATATCGTTCTGCCAAAGCCGTTATTAGGTCCAGGACCTGGTCTTGATCATGGTCGTGGACTTGATCCTAGACATGGTTTTGCATTTGGTCTTGAACGTGGCCCAACATTTCGGGTCTTCACAATAGTTATCATTCAACTTGCGGTTCAGCTGGAGCATTCTGAGAGTTGTTGGATTAATGTATCTTAGACTATTGTAGAAGTCTTCACTTAAATCTGGAAGTAGTTGAGGCTAGTTCCCATGCAGTGGTTAACACACACACACACACACACACACACACACACACACACACACACACACACACACACACACGAGAAGAATTCAATCGGACGAGGACCAGGCAGAACTACAAAGGGATCTGGACAGGCTACAGGCCTGGTCCAGCAATTGGGTCCTGGAGTTCAACCCCACCAAGTGCAAAGTCATGAAGATTGGGGAAGGGCAAAGAAGAACGCAGACGGAGTACATTCTAGGGGATAGAGACTACAAACCTCACTCAAGGAAAAAGATCTTGGGGTGAGTATAACACCAGGTACATCTCCTGAAGCGCACATCAACCAAATAACTGCTGCAGCATATGGGCGCCTAGCAAACCTAAGAACAACATTCCGACATCTTAATAAGGAATCGTTCAGGACCCTGTACACTGTGTACGTTAGGCCCATATTGGAGTATGCAGCACCAGTTTGGAACCCACACCTAGCCAAGCATGTAAAGAAACTAGAGAAAGTGCAAAGGTTTCCAACAAGACTAGTCCCGGAGCTAAGGGGTATGTCCTACGAGGAGAGGTTAAGGGAAATCGACCTGACGACACTGGAGGACAGGAGAGATAGGGGGACATGATAACGACATATAAAATACTGAGAGGAATTGACAAGGTTGATAGAGACAGGATGTTCCAGAGATTGGACACAGCAAACAAGGGGTCACAGTTAGAAGTTGAAGAGTCAGATGAATCACAGGGACGTTAGGAAGTATTTCTTCAGTCACAGAGTGGTCGGTAAGTGGAATATTTTGGGAGGCGATTTAGTGGAGGCAGGATCCATTCATAGCTTCAAGAAGAGGTATGATAAAGCTCATGGCGCAGGGAGAGTGACCCAGTAGCGGCCAGTGAAGAGGCGGGGCCAGAAGCTATGACTCGACCCCTGCAACCACAACTAGGTGTACACACACACACACTATTTGAGAGCTTAAACAGGTGTTACAGTGTTCTGGTGTGGGATTTGTCCAAGGCTCCTCTGGGTACAGTTAAGAGCTACCATTCATATGTTCATATATTGTTATTATGTACAGAATTAGAGCAGTGAGGAGAGGGAAGGTGTGTCGCGTGGGTCTTGGGAGAGATATATAGGAGGTCAAAGATACTCCTTGTTGGTCAAAGATACTCCTTGTTGGATGGTTACGGTATATTTACAGTAAGTGAAGGAGAGTCCAGCCACCCGTCTGTCTCGCCTGTAGATCTAACGTTAGTGAGGGAGAGTGCCTATGAGAGGCTGTGCACATGCGCTGAGCCTCTGACGTCAGCGGGTACCGTGACGTCACACGCAAAGGGACCAGCTGTATAAAAGGAAAGATACACTACACAAGTGTATATATGATACTGACACGACAGGTGTGTGTGTGTGTGTATCCTGTGAGGGAGTGTGTAAGGTTGGAGGGAAGGTGTATAGAGGGAGGGGTCAAGTGTGGGAATGCATGTGAGGAGTATAGGGAGGGAGGTATGGAGGGTCAAAGCGAGGGAAGACGAATGTGTATGAAAAAACTGGGAAGATGTGAATGTAGGAGAGAGAAGGACGTAGAATGTTAATGGATGTGGGGATAGGGGAGGAATGAAGGGTAGAAGGAGGGAGTATTGATGATAAATGTGTTAGAATAATGAAAGTGGTTTAGATAGTGTGAGAAGAAGTACATGCAAGAGATGGGGAGTAGGGAAGGATAACGAGGGAGGAAGTTAGTATGAAAGAGAGGGAAGGAGGAAGAGAATAGGTCGGGCTTGAGGCAGAGAGGGAAGGAAATGAGGGAGAGTGAGGGGAAAAAATTCCCCGGGACAGCTGGCAGTGATGGAGTGCAGCTGGTAGTGAGGGAACCCTGCAGCCTGTGTTGCCTGCTGATAGTGAGGTGACGGTGGCAGTGAGGAAGAAACAGGAATGAGTGACCAGGAAGGAAGGAAGAGAAGCCATACGAGGATAAAGAGAGAGAGAGTTGTTGAAGACGCAGGAGACAAGGAAGAGGGAACCCATGTCAAGGGAAGAGAGGAAGAAAGGGAGGTAGAAAGACAAACAAATAATGAGTTTCAGCATGGAGCGTATGAGTTGAGACAACAATAGTCAGGTAAAGCGAAGGTCACCATAACATTGTTTCAGGGGTCACCGCCCCCGCGGCACGGTCCCGGACCAGGCCTCCTGCTTGATGGTCTGAGATTTAAGCTTATATTCACAAATTTTCCCACAACCTTCTTCTGGTGAGAAAATGTGCAATGTGTCTAGCTGAAGTGTGTTTCAGGCAAGACCCGGGCGCGGGGGCGCGGGGGCGCGAGGGGGAAGGAAGAAGAAGAATGAGGGAAGGAAGAAGGATGGAGGAATAATGTAAGTGGGTTAAAGGTATGGGGGAGGAAGAAGGGGAATGAGAAATAAGTGGACCAACCACTTTTACTGGGTAATGTGTCTGCGGTTTATATTTTACATCAGCAAGAAATTTAGGATACATACCAGCCTGGCCAGGACACATAAACATGTATACATGTAAGGTGTGTACATTCATACTGGTGATGTAAGTGTAGGTATGATAATTTTTCATCCTAAAATGGAATTCCTTATGACAGAAGGATGCTGTTGAGGAAGCTTGTGGTGGATACAAGGTGATGCTCTGGTAGCTCACTGCCTGGCCACCGTGTTCTACCTTGGGTGTTCTTCATGGTGTTCAGGTGTTCATGAGTGTCACAACACTGGTGTATTTATCCATTTTGTAAGTAGACTGTTTCAGGTGTTATCCAGTCTTTAATATCTCCTGGTAGTTCACTCAGTGTCTGGGGTCTTGTGAGGTCATCCTTGTGAGGTCATCCTTGTGAGGTCATCCTTGTGAGATCATCCTTGTGAGGTCATCCTTGTGAGGTCATCCTGTGTGTTCTGTGCAGAGGTTCACGGATCATATAGTCTGAGGTGTTAATCAAGAAGGATGTTGTGTGTCAGGTAAGTACACTTCCTGCATATTATACACCTGCCGCTTCTTGAGATTAGGACAGCATTAGGACAGAAGGAAGAGAGATGGTAGATAGGCATTAGACTTTAGATGGGATAAATGGTGGATATTCAAAGGGTAGATGATACAGGCAGTGGAGGGTAGATGATAGAGGCAAACAGCCCTCTCTTCTTCCTACCATCTCACGGAACAGGTTGATCACTAGCTCTGCAAAGTGCCAGATCAACTAGGCTGTTACGGTTGTGTGGGCCAGTGAGCTGCTAACAACAACTGCCTGGTAGAATAAGCACTTAACAAGAAAACTCAGCCAAAGACCTGGTTGGTAGGGTAGAAATCTGTTACAGGTATCATTTCACCATCATCTACCTGGAACAGGTAATACCCACCTTCCTCCCACCTCACCATCATCTACCTGGGACAGGTAATACCCACCTTCCTCCCACCTCACCATCATCTACCTGGGACAGGTAACACCCACCTTCCTCCCACCTCACCATCATCTACCTGTGTGAGAGGTAGCCCCATCTCTTAATTAACTGCAACAGTATACCTGATATGATCGACAGGCAGACGCAAGGGAAGCCTTGCTCAACACTCAGAATTTTTTTCCAAAATATTTCCAGGATTTTTCTTTCCCATGGGTCGCTATTTTTACGATGTTTTTTCCCCACAATAAATTTTCCTTGCGTAGCTATCTACATTTTTCCCTCCTGGTCTGTTTTGTAAATGTTTGAAAGTCTGCCCTCGTAGAGAATTGTTTACTGTGGGTGTAGATACACTGGCTTCCTCAGCTTTGTTTCAGCAGGGTCTTCAATATAGGATCCAAGACTATTTTCAACACCTTCCCTTCATAGAGAGCAATGGCATAAAATAACTGCACGATGAATTGTAATGGGATCCGAAACGTTAAAAAACAAAAAGGCACAACACCGTGACTGGAACAATACACAGATAACCCACACATAGGAGAGAGGAGCTTACCACCACGTTTGGGTCCAACTTGGACCATTTACAAAGTCACATTGACTTTGTAAATGGTCCAAGTCGGACCGAAACGTCGTCATAAGCTCCTCTCTCTTATGTGCGGGTTATTTGTGTATCCGAAACGTTGTGAATAAAGGGTTCCATTGGACTGCATGTTTCCATCTACCCTCCACCTATAAGGAATATTATCAAGAGTCTTAACTGTCTTGAAGGTGGAACTAGACTGTTGCAGACACACAGACAGTTCCTCATCACTTGCTGACGCTTTGTATATGTACCACCGGTGATATGTTCGTTGTTATGCTTACCTCACCTCCTTCCCCTTCCCTCCACACCCCAACACTCCCTCCACACCCCATCACTCCCTCCACACCCCAACACTCCCTCCATGCACCTTCGTAAATAAAGGAAATTACGAAATTGAAATTTATTGGGAGAAAATTAAAGACTGAAAACAGAATTTGTGGTAAAAGGAGAAAAATAGGAATTGTGTTGAGGATGAGGAGGAAGAAGAGGAAGATATTGAGGAGGAAAAGGAGAAAGGAGGAAGTGGAAAGTAGAGATGGTAGTTTGTAATGGGAGTACTTGGAGGTTTTTATGATTGCGCTGGAGACAAGGATTTATTTATTTTTAGACAAGTCAGTTTTCCAGGGTAGAGAGTTGTTGTCTTACCTCAGGTGACTTCCAAGCCTAGCACTGTCTGTGGTGTACAACCACCCCCAGGATGCCTCCCACACCAGTCCACTAACACCAGGGAGGGTTGTGGAGGGAGGGTTGTGAAGGGAGGGTTGTGGAGGAAGGGTTGTGGAGGGAGGGTTATGAAGGAAGGGTTGTAGAGGAAGGGTTATGAAGGAAGGGTTGTGGAGGAAGGGTTATGAAGGAAAGGTTATGAAGGAAGGGTTGAGGAGGGTTGTGAAGGGAGGGTTATGAAGGAAGGGTTGTGGAGGGAGGGTTATGAAGGAAGGGTTGTGGAGGGTTGTGAAGGGAGGGTTATGAAGGAAGGGTTGTGGAGGGAGGGTTATGAAGGAAGGGTTGTGGAGGGTTGTGAAGGAGGGTTATGAAGGAAGAGTTGTGGAGGGAGGGTTATGAAGGAAGGTTGTGGAGGGTTGTGAAGGGAGGGTTATGAAGGAAGGGTTGTGGAGGGAGGGTTATGAAGGAAGGGTTGTGGAGGGTTGTGAAGGGAGGGTTATGAAGGAAGGGTTGTGGAGGGAGGGTTATGAAGGAAGGGTTGTGGAGGGTTATGAAGGAAGGGTTGTGGAGGGAGGGTTATGAAGGAAGGGTTGTGGAGGGTTGTGAAGGGAGGGTTATGAAGGAAGGGTTGTGGAGGGAGGGTTATGAAGGAAGGGTTGTGGAGGGAGGGTTATGAAGGAAGGGTTGTGGAGGGTTGTGAAGGGAGGGTTATGAAGGAAGGGTTGTGGAGGGAGGGTTATGAAGGAAGGGTTGTGGAGGGAGGGTTATGAAGGAAGGGTTGTGGAGGGAGGGTTATGAAGGAAGGGTTGTGGAGGGAGGGTTGTGGAGGGAAAAAGGGTGTAATTGAAGAATACTCCAAGGAGAGAGGCATGGAGTGACGTGTCCTGGAGGGTCAGTGTTGAGGTGTGGAGGGAGTAGGAGATGGGGGGAGGAGCGGTGAAGAAGGAAGAAGCGTGTTGGGAGGGAGGGATGACGAGGAAGGGAGGGACGACGAGGAGGGAGGGAGGGATGACGAGGGAGGGAGGATGAGGGAGGGTGGGAGTTACGACGAGGGAGAGAGGGAAGCTGGTGACCTTTGACCTCTGTGTCATCTGAGTGACCTATTGAGTGACACGTAACTTTCCAGGTATTGCGCTATTGTTCAGTACCACTAACACTGTTGTTGTTGTTGTTCAGTACCATTAACACTTGTTGTTGTTCAGTACCACTAACACTGTTGTTGTTGTTGTTCAGTACCACTAACACTGTTGTTGTTGTTGTTCAGTACACTTGTTGTTGTTGAGGTCTGGCTGCGGGGGTAGGATAACCCTCGACACGGGCCACAGGTATGTCACAGCTGCTGTAGTTGTACTCACCTTGTTGTCTATACCGGGGTCGAGAATAGACATTAGACGATGTTTCGGTCCACTGTGAACAATTATCGCATTAGTTACACACGTGGTCCGTCCGTCACGTGTGTAGTGTCGTTATAATAATGGTCCAGTATGGACCGCACTTGGTTCAAAATTTGTTGTGGGACATGTGTTATGGGTACAGGTGAGGAGCAGAGACACTGGCTTATTGCCAACTGTCAGGAACAACCCGCTAAGTTTCCTCTTGAAGACAGCTGACCTCTTGAAAAGTTTTTGATTGGTCTGCGCCTTCTGGCTCGCTGACATCGTGTCCTGGCCCACTGACATTGTCTGGCCCTCTGACGCAGCTGTCTGCCTTGCTGGTGCTGCTATTTTGCATGCTGATTCCTGTCTGGCTTGCTGACGTAGCAGCCGTCTACCTTGTTGGTGCTGCTGTTTTGCTTGCTGACGCCTCTATCTGGCCTGCTGACACAGCTGTCTGCCTTGTTGATGCTGCTGTTTTGCATGCTGACGCCCTATCTGGCCTGCTGACACAGCTGTCTGCCTTGTTGATGCTGCTGTTTTGCATGCTGACGCCCCTATCTGGCCTGCTGACACAGCTGTCTGCCTTGTTGATGCTGCTGTTTTGCATGCTGACGCCCCTATCTGGCCTGCTGACACAGCTGTCTGCCTTGTTGATGCTGCTGTTTTGCATGTTGACGCCTCCGTCTGGCCTGCTGACGCAGCCGCCTGCCTTGCTGACGCTGCCTCCTGCCTCGCTGACGCTCCCTCCTGGTGTCCGCTGACGCCGGCTTCGAGAGCTTCAAAGGGCAGAGTTGAGAGGTGTAGGCAAGACGTCCGTCTCGTCTCGTGTAGGTGAGAGCTCTTTGTCGTCTCCCCTGAGTCTCTTACACCACCTTCAAGGTGTCCTGCCATACGCACCTGCTCAACACTAAAATTCTAAATCACCAGACTACTTATACACCGGCTTCCTCACCTTCATGTGTTTGGTAACACATGAGCATGTAGCCGTACTGATACATGTATCAATTTCTCAACGACCTAAGCCAAGGTTATAATTATTAGATTTATTTTTAGGTTATTTTAACTTTACTTTCTTCACTTGCCTCCTAACTGTCTATTTACATTTTCAACCGACCTGTCATCTAACTTTCTTACCTTTTCTCTCTCACTCGTAACATGATGATGGCTCACGAAGGATCGAAATGTCATTCGAAGTTTCCTCACCAAGTGGTGGGTTGGAGGGTGAGATAGGACAGTGGGAGGGTGACAGCCGGCAGTGGGAGGGTGACATCCAGCAGTGGGAGGGTGACAGCCGGCAGTGGGAGGTTGACATCCACCAGTGGGAGGTTGACAGCCGGCAGTGGGAGGTTGACAGCCGGCAGTGGGAGGGTGACAGCCGGCAGTGGGAGGGTGACATCCACCAGTGGGAGGATGACAGCCGGCAGTGGGAGGGTGACAGCCGGCAGTGGGAGGGTGACATCCGGCGACATGAAGGGTGACACATGAGTTCTCTGTGATTTGCCTTAGCTCCGTGTGAGCTCTGTGAGCCTACGGGCTGCTGATAACCTGGTTGATTAGGCAGTCAACAGGGGCATCAAGCCTTTGGCTCAACTGCCAGGGTAAAAGAGCCCCAGAAACTGGTCATTGGCAAGGCAAGGTAGTAAGTCAAGTAAGGAGGAACAAGGCAGTAAGGAGCAGGGTAGTAAGTAGGTCCTTGGAAGGAGGAGCAAGTCAGTAAGTAGGTCCTAGTAAGAAGGAGCAAGGTAGTAAGTGGGTCCTAGTAAGAAGGAGCAAGGCAATAAGTAGGTCCTAGTAAGGAGCAAGGCAGTAAGGAGGTCAATTAAGGAGGAAGGAAGTAAGTAATTAGGTAAGGAATAGGTGAGGAAGACAGTAAACTGTTAAGTGCTCTACCTAGTCTTCCCTGGCGTCTGTTACACCTTCAGACGGGGCGTGCAGGTGTAGCCAACACGCATGCTTCACCACCTGACGAGGCTTGCGTATACGCTTGTAAAACCTCTGTGGAGACACCAACACCTGTTGCTCTCTCGCTCATCAAGCCGCGGGACGTTGCGTAGTGTATCGTGGCCAGAAATTCCCTCTGAATGATTAACTTCTCTTATAAATTTGTACCTAACTTGTCATTAAAATCTATAAGATTAAGAACTCTTGCTGTAATTTTTTTTTAACAATTGAAATCTTGATTTTAGTCGAAAATTAGATTTCTTAAGAGTACTCGAGAAACTGAGAAAAAATTGAAAATGAAACAAAAATGGTAGGCAAAACGCTTTTCTTTCCTCTTGGATTTATAATTATTTTTGATATATAGAGAGAGAGGCAAGGGGAACTGCTTCCACGATGAAAATCTGCGTTCTTCTTCTTCCCAATTTTCTTCCTCATTTTAATTTTTAAGAGACATAAATCATAGCACAGTATCATACCTTGCAGAATTTGTATAAGAGTGTCATTCACTGAAGCCAACAAGTCTGCAATCTGATATAATCAAGGTCTTCAAGCAGACCAAAGAAAGCAGTATGATGTCCGTTGAGGACATCTTTCAGTGACTTCGTTATTACAGAGAACCTAGGAGCGATAATGTCAGAAGGTCTTACATTTAAGGATCACAAAACTGTTAATATCATAACTGCGCGGAAAATAAAAGGCTTGATAACTAGAAACTTCAAAACAAAACATGTCAAGCCAGTGTGAAGTCACTTGTTCTCTCCAGACTTAAATATTCTTGTACACTAACAGCCGCATTCCAGGCAGAGGTTGAATGTCACAACATCCACTGTATCTTGTAACACTTGTAAGTGCTATTATTGTAATTATTATAATCAATTATTAATGTATCTAGAAGACTTCATAATTATGTGCATACTTAGTTTAAAACTTTGGGGATGAAGCTCTGGACCCATGCGTGTTATTTGGTGCTGCGTGTTGTTTAGTGATGCGTGTTATTTAGTGATGCGTGTTATTTAGTGCAAGGAGTGATATACCTGTGATCGCTATTAGTTGCTTTTCTACCCCCGTCAACCCAGATAAGGACATTCAGATATGCCTTCAGAGTTCAGACCCACGTGTAACCAGGTACCTCACCTGGAAACCTTCAGACCCACGTGTAACCAGGTACCTCACCTGGAAACCTTCAGACCCACGTGTAACCAGGTACCTCACCTGGAAACCTTCAGACCCACGTGTAACCAGGTACCTCACCTGGAAACCTTCAGACCCACGTGTAACCAGGTACCTCACCTGGAAACCTGCTTCCTTGTCTCGTAGACAACTTTTAATTATATTTGAATTAATTGTAATTACTCAACCTGGGAAGCTTAGCTAAATTTATAGTGTTTATTTAGCATTGCCAAGCTAACATACAAGCAATCATTTACCAAGGACCTGCAGTACTCACACCACTTCTCACAGAGCAACACTCTCTTACAGAGCAACACTCTCTCACAGAGCAACACTCTCTCACAGACCAACACTCTTCCTTTTTTAATTACATTAGCACACTGGTTAATTACACGTTTATAAGAACAAAGAAAGATACACTCAAGTATTATACCTCGGATAATTAAATAGTATGCTGGCAGGCAATCACAGTAACCCTCCCTACAGTTGTATTATAAGTTGTTGTGGTAGCCTTTCCCTACAATTACTGGGGCAAGCCTCTACCACAATTCTAGTAACAGGTGTTACTCTGGCTACTTACTGACGCAGTGTGTTCTTCTTGACAGGGTCGCCGGCAGATAAGGCGGACCTGGAGGTTGGAGACGAAATCTTGGAGGTCAACGGCAAGAGTCTTGAAGACGCCACTCACACGGAGGTCATCTCTCACATTCATCAAGTAAGTTGACTGTCAGGTCATGTGATGTCACTGATCAGGTTACGATTCAATACATGGGAGGTCACTAATCAGGTCATATTACGATCCATGAGACTACTTGTCAGGTCATGTTACGATCCATGTGAGATGACAAGTCAGGTCATCCTGTCACCCGTGCAAGGTCACTGGTCATATTATGACTGATGAGATTAGGCTAGGTCAAGATCCAGGTGAGATCAGGTTATGACCCCATGTGAGGTCAGATTAGACTACGAGCCCTGTAAGGTTAGACCAAGTCACGATCCATGTAAGGTCAGACAGGGCCACGGCTCACATGAGAATAGGTAAGGCCAGGTCACAACATTTGTGAGGTTAGGCCTGGTCACGACTCATGTGAGGTCAGGACAAATTATATGGCCAATGAAGTTATACGCCAAATGAGGTTATACACCAAATGAGGTTATACGCCAAATGATGTTATTCACCAAATGAGGTCATACGCTAAACGAGGTTATACGCTAAATCAGTGGAAAAAGTGCTATTTAAAGGGCAGTAATGAAAACCATGTCCAGGGCATGAAGTACAGTCTGCCAGGATGCCCCTCACCTCTCATAACTTTACTTACTCTTGCCCTTAACAGATAACTTAGAGATTCATAGTCTACGCCCCACGGTGTTCTTGCACATAGTCTGCGCCCCACGGTGTTCTTGCACATAGTCTGCGCCTCACGGTGTTCTTGCACATAGTCTGCGCCCCACGGTGTTCTTGCACATAGTCTGCGCCTCACGGTGTTCTTGCACATAGTCTGCGCCCCACGGTGTTCTTGCACATAGTCTGCTCCCCACGGTGTTCTTGCACATAGTCTGCGCCACACGGTGTTCTTGTACATAGTCTGCGCCACACGGTGTTCTTTCGCGCGGTCTGCGCAAAACTGTGCTCTGTTCCAACGAAGCTGAAGTTTATAAAGGTGACACCAACCCGGTGTGTTATGTTGCGCTCCTCCATCTATATACAACTAACATCTTAGACCTTGTACTACAAGGGTGGATTATTCTGACGTTAAGCGACTAAGACACAAAGTATGGCTTATGGCATTATATTTATACACTGTGTTTTTCTTCAGAAATCATAACAGGCCACCAGGTATCATCACAGATATCCATAGCTTTGCATGTCAGAGTTACTGGAGTTATGTTCCTCGTGTTGGTGCCAGAATGTGTTCTGTGGTGAATCGTATCAGCTTTCTCTTGCTGTCGTAGACTGTCTGTCTCCTTGCTCACTCAAGCAGCAACCAGTTCACCCACCATTAACCATATGCTTGTGAATTTGAGCGTTCCAGGGACTGATTTGCGATCCATCGTTTTGCCAGGCATGTTATGATATATATATATATATAAATATGTGTGTGTATGTGTGTAATCACCTAGTTGTGGTTGCAGGGGTCGAGTGTGTGTGTGTGTGTGTTTGTGCAGTAATCGCGAACGATACAAGATGTAAAACAACCACATGGGGAGTTGTTGCATGAATAGGTCTATCCACTTGGTGTTGCAATCAAGTCCAAGCTTGGATTTCCTACTCATCTTTGCAACAGAGAGACACTGTTTCATAGGTTTATTTAATCTATAAATAACCAGCACTTATGAGAAACTTATAAGGACGTTTCGCACCGTCTTGCGCCACTGTCAAATCATAAGTGTCCTCTTCTAAGTGCAGTTATTTGTTAATTGTTCCGACCATGGCAGTGTCACCTTTTATTCTATAGGCCTATTTAACCTATCCTAACAGCCTAAATTTAAATAAAAACTTAAAAAGTATTTGTAAGCTAACAGGGAATTTTCACGGGGAATCTCCTAAGAAAGTTAAGGTAGTGGAAAGAGAATAAATTAAAGATTCTTTATATCAGCATGACACAGTGTTGGTACAAGGGTGAGGACATTTAGGTGTGCATGCAGAAAGCCTTAATAAGCAGAGCATTTCGGGCAAACTTAAGATTATCTTAGGATTAATAAAGCAATAACTAATTGCTCATACACTACAGCCTCTTAAGTGGTTGTAACTGCATTGCGAGGGACCGCCACCACTAACACACGTGACACTAACGATGCTGTTTCATGTCGTGGTAAAAACTTAGTTATCATATAAGCTGGCCCTCTGCCACAACCAGCCCCTCTTCTACACTTCCTGTATGACCCTTGTGGGTTTAGCAGGGTTTAGTTTTGATTGTAATAATCTTCTAGCCTTCACATGCGCAGTCTTGTTGAATGCGCTCTTATACACAATATTCCTAACGTGAATCCCAGTCCCGGATTTATTTTCCCACTCTGGCTGTCTCCTGCCTCTTCATTACTTGCCTTCTGACTTTCTCCACTTCTGTTTCTCACCCGCGACGACAATGATAGAGAACCACCCAAAACGGAGTCACAAGTTTTCTCTCATAACTGACATTTCTCATCGTGTGACTGACGACGTGAGGGCAGATGTGTCCTTGGCGTCCGTGTCGCCTTCGTGTCGATGGAACCGTCCCCGGGAAGCACTTGTACTACGGTTAGGGACTCTCCCGTGTTTGTTTAATTTTACGCTAGTGCACGAGAACCGAGATAAAAATAATGTCCAGTAATGGCAGGAGGTGATTAGTCATGAGCGTGATCAGCGAACTCCCACCACTGATTACCTCAGTATGATGTGATGATAATTAATGATTAAATTTTGCCTTTCAGCATTACGACTGGATGTAAGTCCCATGTGCAGTGCTTGGATATCTCTTATATCGGAACGTTTCTCCTAAACAACAGGCTTCTTCAGTCGAATACAGGAGAATACAACACTGGAGACAGTGGTAGTTTTGAGGTGATTAGTCCGTTAGTAGGAGGTAGTCAGTCCCTCCTGCCTTACCACCTAGTCCTACTAAGGGTAACGGACTAATCACGTCAAAACTACTACTGTCTCCAGTGTTGTATTTTCCTGCATTTGACTGAAGAAGTCTGTTGTCCAGGAGAAATGTTACGACATTAAAAGAGTCGTAGAGCGATTCTCGAAACTCATCAAAGGTATATCAAAGGTATATCTCCAAGCACTGCACGTGTGACTTATTCTTCAACTTTGTCGGTATTAATAGTATACCATGAAAAACAAGGTACTGTTGTGCCAGATAGAAGAATGTTGTGTATCAGAGATAAAACGTTGACCAGCTAGAGTTAATTAAGGTCTGGGCTGGGTAAAAAACATTCGGCTCATAACTGAGAGGGCCCCAGGTTCGATTCCCGGGCTGGGCAAGACGTATAGGTAAATCTTTTCACCTAGCATCAAATAAGTACCTAAGTGTTAGCAGTTCTAGGTTGCCTCAGGATGAGGGGAAGAAAGGAGTAGAGTACATCAGGGCTGAGATTTGAAATAAATTAAGGCAAGATCTCTTATCATGTTAAAAATAAAATAATTGTTTACTTCCTCCCAGTAATGTCATACATTACCGAGAGTCGTCAACATTATTCACATATAATTGTTCAGTATCTGGAACTTTATGATGGCTTTTGTAACTAATCCTGACTTGTGTTTGGCTTTCAGTGCATACGCTCCAGAACAATATGTTTGCGAGTCAAGAGAAGAACGGGAAACAAATTAGGTAAGTACAAGTGCATGCAGTTGACGTCCCTGACTTTGATTCATCAACGAATGTTTCTTTACTTAAATGTGGAGAAGAAAGCTCACCTCTAATCTACCACTCGTGCTAGTTGGCTTCGTTAACTTTATTATGCAGCTTAATGTGAATGTGACTGACCTGACTAGGTGGGAGAATTGGACCTGCCTTGCATGGGCCAGTAGGTCTGCTGTAGTGTTCCTTCTTTCTTATGTTCTTATGTTAACTCATCGTGCATCTTGTATCTCTGGCGGTGTGTGCGAGGCTACACGAGTACATGGATGCATCTAGGAGGTAGACCCCCAATCTCGTCTTTGTCTGTGAGGTTATGAAGTCTCTTCTACCCCTGCAACAATGGTAGCAACCATGTTGTTGCTGCCAGCGATCCACAGGCCCACATAGCTATCACAGCTTTTCTGATCAAGCACCTTCCATGGCTGGTGATCCAGTTACTCTTGATAACAGTGATGACAAGATATGTTACAACAGGAGAACTGGGATGCTAAGCGAGGATCTTCAGTAATGTTATGGCTGAAATATTTGCACATTCCTTGAATATTTGTGAAAGAATTTTCTCTATTATATTAAAGTACAAATTGATGTAAGGTGTAAATAATTTTGCTGAGGTAGATTACATTTGGTTACATGTACAGTACATCACAGCAGCAAGTGCTGTAAATCCCCTGAGATATTTGTTGTGGTCTAGCTGAAGCCTGACAGTAGTGACATCTTTGAGGCTACTCATATCGTGGAAAATGACACTTATCTACAATTAAGTACATTTATTAGAGGAAACGTTTCGCCACTAGTGGGTTCTCCAGGACTGAAGAAGCCACTAGTGGGTTCTCCAGGACTGAAGAAGCCACTAGTGGGTTCTCCAGGACTGAAGAAGCCACTAGTGGGTTCTCCAGGACTGAAGAAGCCACTAGTGGGTTCTCCAGGACTGAAGAAGCCACTAGTGGGTTCTCCAGGACTGAAGAAGCCACTAGTGGGTTCTCCAGGACTGAAGAAGCCACTAGTGGGTTCTCCAGGACTGAAGAAGACACTAGTGGGTCTCAATGAAGCCCTAGTGGTCTCCAGGACTGAAGAAGCCACTAGTGGGTTCTCCAGGACTGAAGAAGCCACTAGTGGGTCTCGACGAAGAGCCCTAGTGGTTCTCCAGGACTGAAGAAGCCACTAGTGGGTTCTCCAGGACTGAAGAAGCCACTAGTGGGTTCTCCAGGACTGAAGAAGCCACTAGTGGGTTCTCCAGGACTGAAGAAGCCACTAGTGGGTTCTCCAGGACTGAAGAAGCCACTAGTGGTTCTCCAGGACTGAAGAAGCCACTAGTGGGTTCTCCAGGACTGAAGAAGCCACTAGTGGGTTCTCCAGGACTGAAGAAGCCACTAGTGGGTTCTCCAGGACTGAAGAAGCACTAGTGGGTTCTCCAGGACTGAAGAAGCCACTAGTGGGTTCTCCAGGACTGAAGAAGCCACTAGTGGGTTCTCCAGGACTGAAGAAGCCACTAGTGGGTTCTCCAGGACTGAAGAAGCCACTAGTGGGTTCTCCAGGACTGAAGAAGCCACTAGTGGGTTCTCCAGGACTGAAGAAGCCACTAGTGGGTTCTCCAGGACTGAAGAAGCCACTAGTGGGTTCTCCAGGACTGAAGAAGCCACTAGTGGGTTCTCCAGGACTGAAGAAGCCACTAGTGGGTTCTCCAGGACTGAAGAAGCCACTAGTGGGTTCTCCAGGACTGAAGAAGCCACTAGTGGGTTCTCCAGGACTGAAGAAGCCACTAGTGGGTTCTCCAGGACTGAAGAAGCCACTAGTGGGTTCTCCAGGACTGAAGAAGCCACTAGTGGGTTCTCCAGGACTGAAGAAGCCACTAGTGGGTTCTCCAGGACTGAAGAAGCCACTAGTGGGTTCTCCAGGACTGAAGAAGCCACTAGTGGGTTCTCCAGGACTGAAGAAGCCACTAGTGGGTTCTCCAGGACTGAAGAAGCCACTAGTGGGTTCTCCAGGACTGAAGAAGCCACTAGTGGGTTCTCCAGGACTGAAGAAGCCACTAGTGGGTTCTCCAGGACTGAAGAAGCCACTAGTGGGTTCTCCAGGACTGAAGAAGCCACTAGTGGGTTCTCCAGGACTGAAGAAGCCACTAGTGGGTTCTCCAGGACTGAAGAAGCCACTAGTGGGTTCTCCAGGACTGAAGAAGCCACTAGTGGGTTCTCCAGGACTGAAGAAGCCACTAGTGGGTTCTCCAGGACTGAAGAAGCCACTAGTGGGTTCTCCAGGACTGAAGAAGCCACTAGTGGGTTCTCCAGGACTGAAGAAGCCACTAGTGGGTTCTCCAGGACTGAAGAAGCCACTAGTGGGTTCTCCAGGACTGAAGAAGCCACTAGTGGGTTCTCCAGGACTGAAGAAGCCACTAGTGGGTTCTCCAGGACTGAAGAAGCCACTAGTGGGTTCTCCAGGACTGAAGAAGCCACTAGTGGGTTCTCCAGGACTGAAAGAGACAGCCACTAGTGGGTTCTCCAGGACTGAAGAAGCCACTAGTGGGTTCTCCAGGACTGAAGAAGCCACTAGTGGGTTCTCCAGGACTGAAGAAGCCACTAGTGGGTTCTCCAGGACTGAAGAAGCCACTAGTGGGTTCTCCAGGACTGAAGAAGCCACTAGTGGGTTCTCCAGGACTGAAGAAGCCACTAGTGGGTTCTCCAGGACTGAAGAAGCCACTAGTGGGTTCTCCAGGACTGAAGAAGCCACTAGTGGGTTCTCCAGGACTGAAGAGCCACTAGTGGTTCATCTAGTGACTGAATGTTCACAGGTGGGTCTACAGGACTGCCAATAGTCTCTACTGTGGGTATCTCAGGACTGATGTACTACTGGTGTCACTCGCTGGTGTCACTAACTGGTGTCACACGCTGGTGTCACTAACTGGTGTCACTCGCTGGTGTCACTAACTGGTGTCACTCGCTGGTGAATGGTTCCGGGTACTAAGAACGCACTATGGTGTCACTCGCTGGACTAATGGGTACCGCTTCACTAACTGGTGTCACTCGCTGGTACTAAGGTCACTGCTGGTTCACTAACTGGTACTGTGGTATCACTACTGGTCTCCTGTGACTGCAGATATAACAAAATCTGTTGAGATGATAGCAAATTATTTTTCCCATGATTCTTACAGACATTACAAAATTATAATTAATGCCTTCATTGAGCGTACTTACTTTGACCAGCTTATTTCTGCCATAATAGGAGGCGAGCAGCTCTGTGTGTGGGGTAGTGTTTTGTTGGTCAGGAAACCATAGAGTGCACCTGACACAGGTCTTAGATAGATAATGACTCTTTGAGTGGTTAAGCATCCGCTAGCATGCCTCAGCTAGGCTTCTTCTATTTATAAAAACAATAGATCACTACACAGCAGATTCTTAATTTGGTTCCTGAAACTCGATTTTGAGGGTGGAAGCTCAGGTTGGTATGGTGACGTCACACATTAGACAGGAACCACTCTCACAACGATGTCACTACCACCGCTACTACTGTTGCTGCTGCTGCTACTGCTACTACTGCTGCTGCTACTACTGCTGCTGCTGCTGCTGCTGTTGCTGGTATCACCACCACCACCATTTCCTCATCACCACCAACATCATCACAAACACCATCACCACACATTTCTTTTCTTGCCCCCGGCAACACTGTCTTTAGTCGTCCACTTTTTCTTCTTGACTGTCACCACCAGCTGCACCGGTGGCTTGGGGGAGGCAGCAGTCACCACCAGCTGCACCGGTGGCTTGGGGGAGGCAGCAGTCACCACCAGCTGCACCGGTGGCTTGGGGGAGGCAGCAGTCACCACCAGCTGCACCGGTGGCTTGGGGGAGGCAGCAGTCACCACCAGCTGCACCGGTGGCTTGGGGGAGGCAGCAGTCACCACCAGCTGCACCGGTGGCTTGGGGGAGGCAGCAGTCACCAGCAGCTGCACCGGTGGCTTGGGGAGGCAGCAGTCACCACCAGCTGCACCGGTGGCTTGGGGAGGCAGCAGTCACCACCAGCTGCACCGGTGGCTTGGGGGAGGCAGCAGTCACCACCAGCTGCACCGGTGGCTTGGGGGAGGCAGCAGTCACCACCAGCTGCACCGGTGGCTTGGGGGAGGCAGCAGTCACCACCAGCTGCACCGGTGGCTTGGGGGAGGCAGCAGTCACCATCAGCTGCACCGGTGGCTTGGGGAGGCAGCAGTCACCATCAGCTGCACCGGTGGCTTGGGGGAGGCAGCAGTCACCACCAGCTGCACCGGTGGCTTGGGGGAGGCAGCAGTCACCACCAGCTGCACCGGTGGCTTGGGGGAGGCAGCAGTCACCACCAGCTGCACCGGTGGCTTGGGGAGGCAGCAGTCACCACCAGCTGCACCGGTGGCTTGGGGGAGGCAGCAGTCACCACCAGCTGCACCGGTGGCTTGGGGGAGGCAGCAGTCACCACCAGCTGCACCGGTGGCTTGAGGGAGGCAGCAGTCACCACCAGCTGCACCGGTGGCTTGGGGGAGGCAGCAGTCACCACCAGCTGCACCGGTGGCTTGGGGGAGGCAGCAGTCACCACCAGCTGCACCGGTGGCTTGGGGGAGGCAGCAGTCACCACCAGCTGCACCGGTGGCTTGGGAGGCAGCAGTCACCACCAGCTGCACCGGTGGCTTGGGGAGGCAGCAGTCACCACCAGCTGCACCGGTGGCTTGGGAGGCAGCAGTCACCACCAGCTGCACCGGTGGCTTGGGGGAGGCAGCAGTCACCACCAGCTGCACCGGTGGCTTGGGGGAGGCAGCAGTCACCACCAGCTGCACCGGTGGCTTGGGGGAGGCAGCAGTCACCACCAGCTGCACCGGTGGCTTGGGGGAGGCAGCAGTCACCACCAGCTGCACCGGTGGCTTGGGGAGGCAGCAGTCACCACCAGCTGCACCGGTGGCTTGGGAGGCAGCAGTCACCACCAGCTGCACCGGTGGCTTGGGGGAGGCAGCAGTCACCACCAGCTGCACCGGTGGCTTGGGGGAGGCAGCAGTCACCATCAGCTGCACCGGTGGCTTGGGGGAGGCAGCAGTCACCACCAGCTGCACCGGTGGCTTGGGGGAGGCAGCAGTCACCACCAGCTGCACCGGTGGCTTGGGAGCAGCAGTCACCACCAGCTGCACCGGTGGCTTGGGGAGGCAGCAGTCACCACCAGCTGCACCGGTGGCTTGGGGAGGCAGCAGTCACCACCAGCTGCACCGGTGGCTTGGGGAGGCAGCAGTCACCACCAGCTGCACCGGGGGCTTGGGGGAGGCAGCAGTCACCACCAGCTGCACCGGTGGCTTGGGGGAGGCAGCAGTCACCACCAGCTGCACCGGTGGCTTGGGGGAGGCAGCAGTCACCACCAGCTGCACCGGTGGCTTGGGGGAGGCAGCAGTCACCACCAGCTGCACCGGTGGCTTGGGGAGGCAGCAGTCACCACCAGCTGCACCGGTGGCTTGGGAGGCAGCAGTCACCACCAGCTGCACCGGTGGCTTGGGGAGGCAGCAGTCACCACCAGCTGCACCGGTGGCTTGGGGAGGCAGCAGTCACCACCAGCTGCACCGGTGGCTGGGGAGCACACACCAGCTGCACCGGTGGCTTGGGGAGGCAGCAGTCACCACCAGCTGCACCGGTGGCTTGGGGAGGCAGCAGTCACCACCAGCTGCACCGGTGGCTTGGGAGGCAGCAGTCACCACCAGCTGCACCGGTGGCTTGGGAGGCAGCAGTCACCACCAGCTGCACCGGTGGCTTGGGGAGGCAGCAGTCACCACCAGCTGCACCGGTGGCTGGAGGCAGCAGTCACCACCAGCTGCCTGGCTTGGGGAGGCAGCAGTCACCACCAGCTGCACCGGTGGCTTGGGAGGCAGCAGTCACCACCAGCTGCACCGGTGGCTTGGGGAGGCAGCAGTCACCACAGCTGCACCGGTGGCTTGGGGAGGCAGCAGTCACCATCAGCTGCACCGGTGGCTTGGGAGGCAGCAGTCACCATCAGCTGCACCGGTGGCTTGGGAGGCAGCAGTCACCACTCAGCTGCACCGGTGGCTTGGGGAGGCAGCAGTCACCACCAGCTGCACCGGTGGCTTGGGAGGCAGCAGTCACCACAGCTGCACCGGTGGCTTGGGGAGGCAGCAGTCACCATCAGCGCACCGGTGGCTTGGGAGGCAGCAGTCACCATCAGCTGCACCGGTGGCTTGGGGGAGGCAGCAGTCACCATCAGCTGCACCGGTGGCTTGGGGGAGGCAGCAGTCACCACCAGCTGCACCGGTGGCTTGGGGGAGGC
Source organism: Cherax destructor (assembly GCA_009830355.1). Classification (NCBI taxonomy): domain Eukaryota; kingdom Metazoa; phylum Arthropoda; class Malacostraca; order Decapoda; family Parastacidae; genus Cherax; species Cherax destructor. Next base: position 334,001 of record WNWK01000495.1, read on the forward strand.
AGCAGTCACCACCAGCTGCACCGGTGGCTTGGGGGAGGCAGCAGTCAGCTGCATGATGGGTGAGAGGGAGAAAGCTCTGGGACGAGAGTGTAAAGGCATCATACTCGACTTCAAGACCGACCTTAAATTGTGCTTTAAATAATTTCTCCTGGGAAAAGGTGTCGTAGCGATGCGAAAAAGGTTAACCTCCCATAGTGCAGGAAATAATGCTGTTGTATTTTGTGGCTGACAAACCATAGCATCACCTAACCTAACCTAATATAAAATGAACTAATCTAACTTGACCTAAGTTAAATTAACCTTAAAAATGGAATTTAAAAAAAAAGAAATAGACAAGTTTAGAATATTTTGTAGGCTAGTAAGTTTATTCAGGTACAGGTACATATAATTACAGTTACATAAATTATCATACATAGCAGCACGTGTAGATTACCCAGGATAACCCAAGAAAGTCAAAGTGACTTATTTCCATTGGTGTCCTTGAGAAACTGACACCTGGGATGGCAGTGTCAGACACAGTCTTTTAGGACGACACCTGGAGTTTTAGTCAAGCACTTAATATATGCATTTCTTACGGTATCTTAATGTTAGTGACTGGGTGCCTTTCTTTCTTGATGATTCCACTGAACTTGATAGAACTTAAATATAAAGTATTTGGGATGTGAATATGCTTTCTCATTGGCACTAAAACCGTATTTTTTTTTAAGATCTTCCTAGTGAAATAGTTCATGCCAACCCTCCGGCTTAAAAATCCGAACAAATCTTACCTTCGCAAAACCAAACTTCTCGAAACCTATCAACAAAAATCTCCGTAACAAGGACCCAGTGGAAATAAGTTAGTCCGACCTTTTTGGGGGTGATCCTATATTATTTATACATATGTTACTATGGAAAGACAATTGTAATCATCTAAAACTGCGTAATTATACTTAAGTAAATTAACTTATACAACGCTGAACAATCAATATTTACTGCAACGTTGCCCCTTGAAAACCACATTCTCTCTTTATCTCTCCGGTGCGTTTTCTGTGACCTCTCAGTCAGTACTTGACTGCTTGACTGCACTAAACTTACCTACCAGCATTTTATTTCCTTTTTCGAAGCTTTTGTATCCCACGAATTATCTTGGAATGGTTTCTACAACTTTTGTCAGAGGGCATCCGCACGTGCCAATACTTGCACGAATCTTGCCCTAGTTGCAATACACCAGCATTGAAAATCTGAAGCCAATCGGATGAGACCTTCTTGCGTTATAAACAAAAATATAACGAAACGTTGGAAGGAAAAAACAAAAACAATAGAGCATCTACTTTAAGCCCCTCTCTGGGGATACGTAATAAAGACAACTTTATTAGAGATTAGTTAGTTACCTAAATAGAGTTTATGTAAATAGTACAAATATATAAAGTGGCACAAATGCAAAGTCTGATTGACCAGTCCATTAAATGAGTGTGGTCTGGAGTGGAGCTGTGACCCCCATAGCCTGCTTCCAGGTACAGCTACACACACACACGGTCGTACTGAAGGATGAACATCCACGGAATACAGCAAGGTTATGGTGCCGCCTTAAGGATGTCTTCATGTTGCTGAAATATCACTATCCCAGTATTTGGATTCATCCCGCTTAGCCTCGCATCACACGTGACTGCTTGCCATTGTCAGGCGTTCCATGTATCCTGTGGTAATACAGTGGTAGAATATACCCAGAATATATTATGGCATGTTATATATGAAGAAACTCTCGAAACTCATCAAATATACGACGTTTCGCTCACCAGGCACGTTGTCAAACCAATTGATAAAGTCTCTTGTGGACGAAACGCCTTCATAAAAAAAATGCCATTACCCGCATTTTGTTTCCTATTTATACATGGCCCCTACGGGTTTAACGACACCTCCCCTCGATTAAACTAAAACTAAAGTGTGGGGTTATGGGAGCGTTGTAAGGATCATTTACTGCAGGTTAGGCTGCACAACGCTGTAATATCTGGCTGCCACAACCTCACGTTAGGCTTGATACAGTGCTCGTTACTACAACCAGAGACCACCCACTCGTAAATATCTTGTTAATGTTAATGTTAACCCAGTATGTAGGTCAGGGGGAAAAATGTGCATTCTCACCATTTTGGGTTTGCTGGGGTCCAGTATCAGTTTGGGTTTATACCTGGAGGGGATTTCTGCGATCTACACCCCTGCGGCCTGGTCCGTGACCAGGACTCGTGGCAGCCGTACATATGTCGTATGTATAAGTCTTGTGTGTGTGTGTATTAGTAAGTTTATTCAGATATTGGTACACATAAATACAGTTACATTAATTATCATACATAGCAGCATATGTGTAGATTACCAAGGATAACCCAAGAAAGTCAGGCAAAGCGACTTATATCTCCATTTTTATCCTTGTATTTCCTTTGAGATTTTGACTTCTGTATTTTTGAAGTTCCATCTCTGTCCCCTTGTACCTGGTCCTCGTAATTAAATATATTGTGAAAATAAAACATAGAAAATAAATCCCACATTGAAAGCTTTTGTGTTTATCCGCCATGTCAATAATTCCTCTGAGTGGGAAGCCCGCTTGTTTGTTAGTTAAATTGCAGACATCAGCAGCGTGCTGCTGTCTTCTATATGATAGTCACAGTGAAAACAAAAGCTGTGTAAGAATGATAATGGTATACATTACCGACAAATTGATATGTAAGACACATGTGCAACAGTTAGGTTGTACATGTGTCTTACTTATCAAAACCTAACTATCTTTCCCTGTAATATTCCGTCACATAGGATTATTGTCTCCTGGACATAATTTACAAAAATCCTATTAAGATGGTCTTTTATACTAAAGGTAGCCAGTCCTGACCGTGATCTAACACCTTGTTACGAAAGAGAAGACTTTCACAGGTTACATACGTAAGATTTATCCCAAACTCCCCGGGGTTCTCCACTCGCTTCTGTTGTGTAACCCAGCAAGACACCTAACTTCTCTTTTTGTAACAATATATATATATATATATATATATATATATATATATATATATATATATATATAGCTAGAATTCGCAAGAGCAGGCGAAATATTCACAAACACTGATCTCTGGCCGACGGAGACTCGACTCAAGGGTCGAGTCTCCGTCGGCCAGAGATCAGTGTTTGGAATATTTCGCCTGCTCTTGCGAATTCCTAGCATTGTAAAAATCTCTAGTTGTGTCGATGCATGCAGGGGATGAGATGAAAAGCTGTAAGCCACCTGCCTGAAAGCTGGGTGCCTTGGATCAACGTCTAGCGTGAGCTGGATGCCAAGGTATTGGTCCAGTGTGGTACGGTCGGTAAAGCACTGCGTTCCTGTCACAAGGTTCGTAGGGTCGAGTCTCCGTCGGCCAGAGATCAGTGTTTGTGATATATATATATATATATATATATATATATATATATATATATATATATATATATATATATATAAGTAGTGAAACTCTGGAGACTCTTGAAAGGTGTATGTATAGAAAAACTCGTGCATTTGTAAGTGTAAATGTTTATGACTGTAGATCCGATCACTTGATTTATTAACTTTATTATTCTCCTCACACTCATGATGTGGTCGGTCATCTGAGGGTCACAGCGATACTTAACAGGGCCAGGAACTGCGCCTCATCGTTCTTTTGGAATAAACAAATTACAGTAGTAATGATCTCGTTACAGCTGGCAAAGTTAGGATACTTGGCTACGACTTTTAATATTATGCTGTGCCATTATGGGTGAAACATTTTGGAATTCCCTTGAACTTTTGTGAAAGAATTTCTCCTTGGAAGGCTATCTGTATGATTTTAATGTCGTAGTTACAGTTGTATTTGTAATGCCTGAGTCGGCGCCCCCTCTACCCGGTCCATGACCAGGCATCCCGGTGAATCAGGGCTTGATCAACCAGGCTGTTAGAAATAGGAGTACAAAATTAAGGCAGATGTTGTTACAGGTTAAGTTATTATGCATACTGCATATATATATATATATATATATATATATATATATATATATATATATATATATATATATATATATATATATATATATAAATCCAAATGTACTCATGTTAACCCTTTTGGGGCCTAGTTCCTAGGCTTTTTGTGTATCCATATGCTCTTGCACAACCAACCACAGGATGGTAGTAAGCTTGTGGGTAAAGTCAGCGCAGAGGAGAGAAGAGCTCCGAACTTTACTACAGATAGATTTAAACTTTAATAATTCGCCGGTACGTGTCCCCATCCGGGTCTTTTCCATATGGTGACCCGGCGATACAGATTCACGACAGGTTGCATTAGGTGGGAGATTGAAGAACGAGAGTCGCAATACCGTGGCTGGAAAATATGTAAATAAACCGCACTCCTGAGAGAAAACATTAGACAATGTTTCGGTCTGTCCTTGAACATTACCATGTCACAGCTCGATAATGTTGCAGGACATATCGAAACGTCGTCTAAAGTTTCCTCTCCAGAGTGTGGGTTACAGGTGTGTGTTTGGTGATGTATAATAGACTGATGTTTCGTTACAAGTTGTAAATCAAGTGTTACTCATAGCTTACACTTGTGTGTGAGAATGTCAGCAGCCCAGGACCTCAATGAGAAATTTCGCAAGGAGGAGCAAGACTGCTTTGGGGCCCCTGGTGGCAAGCTGAGGCCCCACACTAAGTGAATTTTACATAATTACTTTTCTAAATAAACTAAAAATAGTTGAAATTACCAAGAAACAAAAACAAATGAGAAATGAAAACAAAACGTCTATGGCTGTGGGGCCCCTTCAGAGATTCACAGCCGGGCCCCTGACCAGTGTACCGGCTGAATCCCCCTTTCCCCCCTCTCATAATCCCTGCCGGGCAGCCATAGGTTAACCTTATGGAATGTCAGATGCGTACAGTGTGGACTATGATATCTAAACAGGGGTGTCCCTTGAGGTAACAGAGCCACGGTGATGTTGCCCAGACTGACAGTAAAGGACAGCCAGACATGTCAGGTTGGACAAGGTCACACAGTCACTGATGAACTGATAACCTCTGGAGGGTTGACCCAAAATTTGAATTAGACTTAAAGCTTGTTTATAGTATCGAGTGACATGTTTATTTTTACGGGAGACGGAGAGGTATGGAGTTGTGGAGGGAGGGACGGCCCCCTGTTGGTGAGCTGGGAGGGGTGTTGGGTACTGTGGTGGAGGGAGGGAGGGAGGGAGGGACGGCCCCCTGTTGGTGAGCTGGGAGGGGTGTTGGGTACAGTGGTGGAGGGAGCTGGTCAATTATTTATGCAGGTGTGTCATAGTCTTGAAGGAAGGAATGTCAACACAGATTTGTCGTGGTATAACAACGTAGAATAACACCTCGTGTAGAGTGGAAGTTGCATCAGCTAATATGCACACACATTTCTTTATGTCCAGCATGGCTCTCTAACAATAACTGTCCCCGAAACATAGGTTTTTGGAATCTGTCCCTGATCAACTGGACTGTGATGCTTACGTTGAATTGCGTGCGGCACTCACTAACAACCTCACTGATCAGGTCTTCAACCAGAGACGGATCCTCAGAGGCGATGTTTGACCAGGTAACCAGCAGGAACTTCCTCCTGGTGCTGCCACCCCACATCTTGTGAGCACTTTAAGCATATTTATACTCACACTCGTGTTACAAATTAGTTATTTTTACTCGAAGTCTCTGGGAGTCCTCTTTGTTTACACTTGACTGGTTATCTTGAAACTTAATTAAGCTCTTGATGTGGAGCAGTAAAAAAGTGTACCCAAGGTGTTACACCTTTAACATTACAGTATATATTTCGTTACTCTTATAGCATATATTTCACTGCTCACACACTCAAGCATCTGAACTGGGAAATCTTGAAGTCCATTTATATGTATTCCTTGGAATATAGGCGAGAAAGGTACATAATTTACACCCTTGGAAATCTGATCCCAAACCTGAACACAAAAATCACTATGCATGACAACAGAGGACTTGGTGGACGGTGCAAAATTCATCCACTAACAAAGGAAGGGCGCGATGAAAACAGTAAGAGAAATGAATATTTGTCAGTCCCCGACTCTTAAAAGTCATCCTTCCCTGCATAAGGATAATTTCCAACAAACCTCTGGCGGTCTTTAAGAGGAAACTGGACAAATTCCTCAAATCAGTGCCTGATCAGCTGGGTTGTGGTTCGTACGTTGGACTGCGTGCGGTCAGTAGTAACAGCCTGGTTGATCAGGCCTTGATCCTCCAGGAGGCCTAGTTTGATACCGGGCAGCAAGGGGCATTGACCCCCGAAAGCGTCCTTCAGGTAACAAATATTTAGGAGGGGGGTGTGGGGAGTCGAACTGGGGGAAGTCATAATGCGAGTCCTCCCCTCAACCGAAACATCTATAACAACTTCAATAAGGAATTCTCAGCGTAGCCACAAATTACACTGGTAATATTAATAGAGGCCACTAACTGCGACCCAACTGCAGGTTATTACAGAGAATTATCATAACCACAATTAGTCTCACCACCACAACTAGTCCACCACCACCACAACTAGTCCACCACCAAAACAACTAGTCCACCACCACCACAACTAGTCCACCACCACCACAACTAGTCCACCACCACCACAGCTAGTCCACCACCACCACAACTAGTCCACTAATACAACTAGTCCACTTATACAACTAGTCCACCACCACCACAACTAGTCCACCACCACCACAACTAGTCCACCACCACCACAACTAGTCCACCACCACCACAACTAGTCCCACCACCACAATCAGTCAGTGAGTCGGAAATTTTTAAGTTACAATTTCTAATTAAATAAATTTATTTATGTGGTGATTGTGTGAGCTTAGTGTGAGTGTTGAAGAGTGAGGCAGAAAGCGGGACATGAGAGGACATGTTGCACTGGGCGAGAAGCTCAAGGTCTGGTATGCATGTCAAGTGAATCTACGATTACTTCCACACCAGTAATGGTGAAACTCAGATGGGAGTGTTTACATAGCGCAGGTGACGGCTGGCAGGGGGCGTGCCTCACCCTCCCTGCCAGGATCACCTGACCAGATAGATTATGTTGTTTTACGTCAGATACACACACACACACACACACACACACACACACACACACACACATATGGAGCAGGGAGAGACGGGACCTAGTAGCGACCAGTGAAGAGGCGGGGCCAGGAACTATGAATCGACCCCTGCACCCACAATTAGGCGAGTACACACACACACACATTGGGACGGACCGAGAATTTTGGGTGGCTCTGAGAAGCTTACATAATACATATATATTCTGACCCTCTTACTCACAGGCACCGATATTTTTAATATATTTGTTCAGTACTTCAATAGTGTAGGCAGCTAAAACTGACTTCCTCTTGGGCCTAAGAAAGCTAAATTGTCTGCCTCTTACGTCACATTCATTGCATGAAAATACATGTAACTGTTTGAATTATCTATTATTTCATTGTTTGGTCAGTCAAAATCAACTTGACAGCAGTAATTACAATCACTGTAAACAGAGACAAACAGTGTAACAACTTATAAAGTGTACTTCAACAAAGAGGAACGCTTTTTCGATCACCTTGTATTACAAATACTGAACTGAGGAGTTGCTACAGAACTAAAAAATCCTTTTATACCTCTTTCATTATTAAAAAGTTGCCCTCAACTTTATAGAAACAGCAAAGCATATTCTTTTTCTGTCTTTCACGTGGACGAACCATGACCAGGCCTCACGGTGGTTCAAGGCCTGATCAGCCAGGCTATTACTGCTGGCCGCACGCAGTCCAACGTACGACCCACAACCCGGCTGGTCAGGTACTGACTTTAGGAACCTATCCACTTCCCTCTTGAAGACAGCTGGAGGTCTATTGGTAATCCCCCTTATGTATGCTGGTTTTTGCGAAGTCTGTGTATACATCCGTTTGTGACTTGATAAAGCCCACTGCGTGGGCGAAACGTTGTCAATAAAGGATCATATTATACTGCTTATGTGTTTATTTTTCCATTGTGTCGGTATTTTGTACCATTTACTTGTATCGCAACTTATTGCTGATGATGCACTCTTGATTCAGTGAACGTGAGCTGCCCTCCCCTTCCTTGGATCAAACTGCCTCCCATCCCCAAGGATCTGAGAACCAGAGTTCACTGTTGATATTTTTCCTCTCTCATTCCATCACACTTCGGTGACCTCAAAAAAAAAAAAAAGTTGGAAATAACCTGCTTGTTATATTGTGTGTAGGCAAGACTTGCTCTGTCAAGTGGGTAGTTTCTGTTGCCTATAATTTGGATCAAACTACCTGTCTTTGCGCCTCTTTCCTCTTTTAATTAAAGTTAATTCACTCTAAGATTATTTTTTTTTCTTGTGTGTTACTCTCCTGTAGCTACAGACTGACTGGCTTGCACTAGTGGGTCGGATGTTGGGCTCCAACCTTCTGAAGTGGATGTGACTTGTACCTGACTGGCTTCGGCCAGTAGGCCTTCTGCAGTGCTCATTCTTTCTTATGTTCTTATATACAGTGGTGTTATTTTGTGTAATATCTACAGACTGGGCTCAGTCTGTAGATACATAAATAACTTTTAATCGTCCATTAACCCCGACACTCATGCCACCACCTGGTGCTGCTAAGGGGTTCTGGTGTGTGTCAGCCGCCACTTGGAGCAACTGCCCCTTCATGCCTTTCCCTGGGCACCTCCCCTGGGCACTTCCTCTGGGGTACCTCCCATGGACACCTACCCCAAGGGCACCTTTCCTTGACCTAAAAAGGGGCGTTATTGACGGGCCGGATACTAGCAAGTATTGCCTTACCAGACACCCGAGAGGTTACACACTCCCACAACACACACTGTAACCCCCTCATGTTATACCTTCCTCTATCCTGCTCCATCACTTTCTTATAATGGTCACCTTTGGTTCACAGTTTCTTGTTGATCAGGGGTCCACTGCCAGGTATGATCACCCACCTGTTGATCAGGGGGTCCACCGCCAGGTATGATCACCCACCTGTTGATCAGGGGTCCACTGTCAGGTATGATTACCCATCTGTTGATCAGGGGGTCCACCGCCAGGTATGATCACTCAAATGTTGATCAGGGGGTCCACCGCTAGGTATGATCACTCAAATGTTGATCAGGGGTCCACTGGCAGGTATGATTACCCATCTGTTGATCAGGGGTCCACTGCCAGGTATGATTACCCATCTGTTGATCAGGGGTCCACCGCCAGGTATGATCACTCAAATGTTGATCAGGGGTCCACTGCCAGGTATGATTACCCATCTGTTGATCAGGGGTCCACTGCCAGGTATGATCACCCACCTGTTGATCAGGGGTCCACCGCCAGGTATGATCACCCACCTGTTGATCAGGGGTCCACCGCCAGATATGATCACCCACCTGTTGATCAGGGGTCCACCGCCAGGTATGATCACCCATCTGTTGATCAGGGGTCCACCGCCAGGTATGATCACCCATCTGTTGATCAGGGGTCCACCGCCAGGTATGATCACCCATCTGTTGATCAGGGGTCCACCGCCAGGTATGATCACCCACCTGTTGATCAGGGGTCCACCGCCAGGTATGATCACCCACCTGTTGATCAGGGGTCCACCGCCAGGTATGATCACCCACCTGTTGATCAGGGGTCCACCGCCAGATATGATCACCCACCTGTTGATCAGGGGTCCACCGCCAGGTATGATCACCCATCTGTTGATCAGGGGTCCACCGCCAGGTATGATCACCCATCTGTTGATCAGGGGTCCACCGCCAGGTATGATCACCCATCTGTTGATCAGGGGTCCACCGCCAGGTATGATCACCCATCTGTTGATCAGGGGTCCACCGCCAGGTATGATCACCCACCTGTTGATCAGGGGTCCACCGCCAGGTATGATCACCCACCTGTTGATCAGGGGTCCACCGCCAGGTATGATCACCACCTGTTGATCAGGGGTCCACCGCCAGATATGATCACCCACCTGTTGATCAGGGGTCCACCGCCAGGTATGATCACCCACCTGTTGATCAGGGGTCCACCGCCAGGTATGATCACACACCTGTTGATCAGGGGTCCACCGCCAGGTATGATCACCCACCTGTTGATCAGGGATCCACCGCCAGGTATGATCACCCACCTGCTGATCAGGGGTCCACCGCCAGGTATGATCACCCACCTGCTGATCAGGGGTCCACCGCCAGGTATGATCACCCACCTGTTGATCAGGGGTCCACCGCCAGATATGATCACCCACCTGTTGATCAGGGATCCACCGCCAGGTATGATCACCCACCTGCTGATCAGGGGTCCACCGCCAGGTATGATCACCCACCTGTTCATCAAGGGTCCACCGCCAGGTATGATCACCCACCTGTTCATCAGGGGTCCACCGCCAGGTATGATCACCCACCTGTTCATCAGGGGTCCACCGCCAGGAATGATCACCCACCTGTTCATCAGGGGTCCACCGCCAGGTATGATCACCCACCTGTTGATCAGGGATCCACCGCCAGGTATGATCACCCACCTGTTGATCAGGGATCCACCGCCAGGTATTATCACCCACCTGTTCATCAGGGGTCCACAGCCAGGTATGATCACCCACCTGTTGATCAGGGGTCCACCGCCAGGTATGATCACCCACCTGTTGATCAGGGGTCCACCGCCAGGTATGATCACCCACCTGTTGATCAGGGATCCACAGCCAGGTATGATCACCCACCTGTTGATCAGGGGTCCACCGCCAGGTATGATCACCCACCTGTTGATCAGGGGTCCACCGCCAGGTATGATCACCCACCTGTTGATCAGGGGTCCACCGCCAGGTATGATCACCCACCTGTTGCTGTGATGAGTCACAACAGCAACCCCTGACTTAGCGGTGGTCTGGAAGACACTGTGGTGGACCACATACAGTACGACCTCTGACATACAGGATCACTGCGGTAGGCCTATTGGTTCATGTGAGAGAGGTTATGCATATACCCATTCATTTTTTATGCATGTGTTTATCCAGCATTTTGCTTTCCTTGAATGGAAGGCCTTCAGACATAGTTACTCCCAGGTTCCTTACATTCCCCTTCTTCGTTCAGTTTTGATTTGTACAGTGTTCTAGATTTTTTTTTATGTATCAGAGAAGTTTATATTTTTTCCTAGTTTATATCTGTCCTGGTTTATGCCAGCTTCGAGCTTTGCTGGTCTTCCATTATATCACTCTCGCATTCATTCTGATATCGCATGAGTTATACAGCGACTTATGAGTGATAATGTCAGAGGATCTCAGCTCCACAGATCACAACAATGTTATCACAGCTGTAAGGAACATGATAGGATGGATAATGAGAACCTTCAAAACAAAGGAAGCCAGGCTAAAAATAATCATCTTTAAGTCGCTTGTTCTCTCTAGGCTGGGGCCTCAAAACTGTTTCAACAGCCTCCCATCTTACATAAGGGAGATTACCAGTAGACCCCTGGTTGTTTTCAAGAGGCACTGGCTAGGTCCCTACAGTCAGTTTCTGACCAGCTGGGCTGTGGTTCGTACGTTGAATTGTGTGGGGGCCATCTGTAACAGTCTGGTTGATCAGGCCCTGATTCACATTGAGGCCCTGGTCGAGGACCAGGCCGCGGAGGCGTTGACCCCCAGGTAGACTCCAAGTGCCCTCAAGAACATTTTAAAACTTACGTATAAAGCTAAAAACTTATCCAGGTGAGAACTTTTCTAATACTTAATGCTGCCACTTTTTGTCGTCTCTTGTGCGGCACTCTGTAAAAGCCATCATACGAGTGCAGGCAATCAAGAGAACCAGTGTCGTACTCTCTATCGTTGTCCATCTCTTCAAATACTCCAGTGAAGCAAATTCAGCAAACTGGTACTGAGAGACAGTGTGGAGACTAGCTGATCAAATTAGGTTCAACAACTTTTTTTACCGAATTGCATTCACTGTTATCATTAATAATATGTCGACTACTGATTTCTGGATCTATCTCCCACGTATATTTTCCGCATCCTTGTTTATAGTGATTTAATGAATAGGCTACTTTATTGTTTAATGGCCTATTATTATTTGAGAACTCTTGGCAACAGTTGGGGCCAGGGTTGTTACTTGGCTTTTATTTGTATAGATGTTTGAAGGCAACACTGTGAGAGCGTCCATGATGGAATTGTTATGGACGCTATTTTTTTATTATTCAGCCAGATTTTATACGCCCGTTATGTGTAGCTACCCTGTTTTTTTTATGATGGCTCCGTTGTGGACTAAAAGCTAGCTATGTTTCCCTGTCATACTCCATCACACAGGATTAGTTTCATACATGTAACAATAAAATCTGTCAGCCTGATCTGGAAACGTGAAGGGCGACGAGGATATCGTCAAGCATTCTTTGAAGGGTTCAGTAGCTACTGCTACTGTTTTCGTTCCAGCAGAGCTGGAGTTACTGTTACGTGGGGATTACCATCTCTCAGGATGGACTCAAGATGAACTCTTGGTGTTACAAGCGAGACAAGTGCACCTAGGAAGTGCAGTAGGAGGTGCACTAAGAAGTGTACTGGGAAGTATACTGGCTAATCAGGCCCTGATCTAGCAGGAGGTCTGGTCGAGGACTGAGTAGCGGGGGCGTTGACCCCCGGAACAGCCTTCAGGTTGCAGGAGTCACATACTATTTCCTTCACTTAATCATATTCACGGAGAAGCGCTGAGTCTGTTAAGAATTATACAACTGCTAGTGAATGAGTAATAAGGTTTGATCCAAGAAAGAGGCGTTTAGCTTCAATTCCTCGGATCAAGAGCCCTTTACTAGTCATTTAAGCACCCAAAGAGTCGCCCGTAGAACAAAGAGTTCTTTAATGGAAGGCCGAGGTGGGTGAGTGTGTGGGCAAGGGTATGTGTGTGTGTGTGTCATGTCAGGTAACAATCACCCTTACGACGTGAGGATTTAAGAGTTATAAATTTGATGTATTGATAGCGAATGTTTCGTCTCTGGTGTTCCAGGTGTTTTAAACTGTTAGTGTGAAGGAATGTAAACACTGGTAGCCAGCTGGGGTAGATCACACGATGCTGGTAGTTAACTATTACTGATTGTCGGTTATGGTGGTAGTTAACTATTGCTAAGTGCTGGTTATAGTGATGATAGTTAACTATTACTAAGTGGCAAGAACTTGATAAATTCTTCAAATCAGTTCCTCATCAGTCGGGTTGTGATACATACTCTGGACTGTCTGGTCAGTAGCAAGAGCCTAGTCGACCAGGCCAGCAATCTCGGCCTGGTGTGGGATCGGGCCGGGGCAGCGGTCACCCCCGAAGGGGCAAGAGCAGGACAGTACCTCGAGTTTACCTGAAGTCGCTTCCGGAGGTCAACGCCCCCGCGGCCCGGTCTGTGACCAGGCCTCATACTGGTCGTGTCCCCCACCAGCACTGGTGATCACATGCACCTCACAAACTCAACGATACAGGGTGACCAAAAAAGAAAAAAAAGAAAGTTTTTTATATTTAGTAATTCATACAGGAGAAGGGGTTACTAGCCCCTGGCTCTAGCATGGCTTACGGAGGAAGACTTCTTCTCCACTTGCTCATGGTTGAAGAAATAAGAGATCTTCACAATCACCAGCCTAGACTGCACGCTTCCCAGTGATAACTAACTGATCTGTGTGTGGCACAGGATCACTTCCTGTGCACCACACTACTGGCACTGTGTGTGGCACAGCATCACTTCCTGTGCACAACACTACTGGTACTGTGTGGCATAGCATCACTTCCTGTGCACCATACTACTGGCACTGTGTGTGGCATAGCATCACTTCCTGTGCACCACTACTGGTACTGTGTGGCATAGCATCACTTCCTGTGCACCACACTAATGGCACTGTGTGTGGCATAGCATCACTTCCCGTGCACCACACTACTGGTACTGTGTGGCATAGCATTACTTCCTGTGCACCACACTACTGGCACTGTGTGGCACAGCACCACTTCCTGTGCACCACACTACTGGCACTGTGTGTGGCATAGCATCACTTCCTGTGCACCACACTACTGGCACTGTGTGTGGCATAGCATCACTTCCTGTGCACCACACTATTGGCACTGTGTGTGGCACAGCACCACTTCCTGTGCACCACACTACTGGCACTGTGTCTGGTACAGCATCACTTCCTGTGCACCACACTACTGGCACTGTGTGTGGCATAGCATCACTTATGCACCACACTACTGGCACTGTGTGTGGCACAGCATCACTTCCTGTGCACCACACTACTGGCACTGTGGGTGGCACAGCACCACTTCCTGTGCACCACACTACTGGCACTGTGTGAGACACAGCATCACTTCTTATGCACTACACTACGGGCACTGTGTGGCATAGCATCACTTCCTGTGCACCACACTACTGGCACTGGGTGGCACAGCATCACTTCTTATGCACCACACTACTGGCACTGTGGGTGGCACAGCATCACTTCCTGTGCATCGCACTACTGGCACTGTGAGGCACAGCATCACTTCCTGTGCACCACACTCCTGGCAGTGTGGGTGGCACAGCACCACTTCCCGTGCACCACACTCATGGCACTGTGTGAGACACAGCATCACTTCTTATGCACCACACTACTGGCACTGTGTGTGGCACAGCACCACTTCCCGTGCACCACACTCATGGCACTGTGGGTGGAAGAGGCTGGACTTGATGACGAGGGATTTAACACCATTTACCATTTTTACGATATGGTCAGGAGTAATAATGTTCGCTGTGGTGGGAGAGTCTAATATGCCAGAGTATATAGACGGATCTTACAATGAATATATTTAAGTCGGGATTCGCTTCGTTCATTCATTCTTGGAATACCGTACAATGTCAAGCATCACCGGAGCTGTCAGTCATGATGCACGCACACACACACACACACACACACACACACCACCCCGGTGGCCTAGTGGGTAAAGCTCTTGCTTCACGCACAGAGGGCCCTGGTTCAATTCCCGGCGGGGCAGAAACATTTCGAAGTGTTTCCTTACATACACACACACACACACACATATATACAACAGGCCTAGTGTCTAATCGACATGTGCCTAGGACAAAATGGTAACTAACTAACACACACACTGGAGAGTGAAGTAGTGAAGACAGGATCCATATATAGCTTTAAGATGAGATACGATAAGGCTCTTGGAGCAGGAAGAGAGTGGACCTAGTAGCGACTAGCGAAGAGGAGGGGCCAGGAGCTGTGAATCGACTTCCTGCAACCATAAATAGGTGAGTACACACACACACACACACATTGCCCTACCCAGTCTTTGGATCTCGTTAAAATTAGAGATCTCCAAGTGTCCCATGTATTTCATGAGCCACTTTCTTTTTTGACGTTATCTGACACATGAAGAACTTAGCGTTATCTCCAATCATGCAATGAGCGCTGTCATAACAGCAAGGCATCATCAGCACCTCTGTAAAATTGTATTTGTATTCCGCGTCAAGCCTCGGGGAAGCCGTGTATGAATCTGGTTTAACTCTATTCACTGAATTACACTGAGTGAGAGTTCTGGGGAAACCATCACCCTCGCGATCCAGTCCTGGACTAGATCTATCCTGATCAACCGGGTTATTGGTGCTAGCACAAGATAATCCAACGTAAGCACGACAGACTGGCTGATCAAGCAGCGTCATCTGAAGCAATGCGTTAAGTTCCGTCTTAAAAAAGTAAATAAGGGTTTGTTGGTAATTCTCCTTGTATGTGAAGGGAGGGTGTTGAAAAGTCTTGGGTCCCTCACACTTGTTGTTATTCTTAGTGTACTTGTTTCACACTTGCACTGCCTGTTGATCCTATGGTAGAGTTTTTTCATTCTGTAGATTTTGAATTATTTCTTGTTGTAGACGATGATGTATCTCTCCCCTTTGTTGTAGACGATGATGTATCTCCCCTTTGTTGTAGACGATGATGTATCTCCCCTTTGTTGTAGACGATGATGTATCTCCCCTTTGTTGTAGACGATGATGTATCTCTCCCCTTTGTTGTAGACAATGATATATCTCTCTCCTTTGTTGTAGACGATGATGTATCTCCCCTTTGTTGTAGACGATGATGTATCTCTCCCCTTTGTTGTAGACGATGATGTATCTCTCCCCTTTGGGTTAGACGATGATGTATCTCCCCTTTGTTGTAGACGATGATGTATCTCTCCCCTTTGTTGTAGACGATTATGTATCTCTCCCCTTTGTTGTAGACGATGATGTATCTTCCCCTTTGTTGTAGACGATGATGTATCTCTCCCCTTTGTTGTAGACGATGATGTATCTCTCCCTTTTGTTGTAGACGATGATGTATCTCTCCCCTTTGTTGTAGACGATGATATATCTCTCCCCTTTGTTGTAGACGATGATGTATATCTCCCCTTTGTTGTAGACTATGATGTATCTCTCCCCTTTGTTGTAGACGATGATGTATCTCTCCCCTTTGTTGTAGACGATGATATATCTATCCCCTTTGTTGTAGACGATGATGTATCTCTCCCATTTGTTGTAGACTCTGATGTATCTCTCCCCTTTGTTGTAGACTATGATGTATCTCTCCCCTTTGTTGTAGACGATGATGTATCTCTCCCCTTTGTTGTAGACGATGATATATCTATCCCCTTTGTTGTAGACGATGATGTATCTCTCCCATTTGTTGTAGACTCTGATGTATCTCTCCCCTTTGTTGTAGACGATGATATCTCTCTCCCCTTTGTTGTAGACGATGATATATCTCTCCCCTTTGTTGTAGACGATGATGTATCTCTCCCCTTTGTTGTAGACGATGATATATCTCTCCCCTTTGTTGTAGACGATGATGTATCTCTCCCCTTTGTTGTAGACGATGATATATCTCTCCCCTTTGTTGTAGACGATGATGTATCTCTCCCCTTTGTTGTAGACGATGATATATATCTCCCCTTTGTTGTAGACGATGATGTATCTCTCCCCTTTGTTGTAGACAATGATGTATCTCTTCCCTTTGTTGTAGACGATGATGTATCTCTTCCCTTTGTTGTAGACGATGATGTATCTCTCCCCTTTGTTGTAGACAATGATGTATCTCTCCCCTTTGTTGTAGACGATGATGTATCTCTCCCCTTTGTTGTAGACGATGATGTATCTCTCCCCTTTGTTGTAGACGATGATATATCTCTCCCCTTTGTTGTAGACTATGATGTATCTCTCCCCTTTGTTGTAGACGATGATGTATCTCTCCCCTTTGTTGTAGACGATGATATATCTCTCCCCTTTGTTGTAGACTATGATGTATCTCTTCCCTTTGTTGTAGACTATGATGTATCTCTTCCCTTTGTTGTAGACTATGATGTATCTCTTCCCTTTGTTGTAGACAATGATGTATCTCTTCCCTTTGTTGTAGACTATGATGTATCTCTTCCCTTTGTTGTAGACAATGATGTATCTCTTCCCTTTGCTGTAGACTATGATGTATCTCTTCCCTTTGTTACATGAACTCCAGTCTGATGGACTTGATGGTTCAAAATTAGGCTAAAGTGTTATGGGCGGAGAAAGTTGTTACATTCTCCAGATCTACAGTTCTGCCTGACTTAAAAGAAAGTTGTTATATTCTCCAGATCTACAGTTCTGCCTGACTTAAAAGAAAGTTGTTACATTCTCCAGATCTACAGTTCTGCCTGACTTAAAAGAAAGGGGCTGTTAGTTTACAGCATTATTCCAGTCTAGAAAGCACAAGTGCCTCTTGGCTTCATATTTTTCTACAGAGAGTCAACTCAAATGTGTCCTCGTTTAGCATCATATTGTTTTCTGCAGCCACTGGAAGACTTGTTTTATATCAGCTTGGAGACTTGCAGTGTGCAGAGCCTGATGCAGTGTTGTGACTCGTGACTCAAACTCAAACGGAGAATATTAAAAGGAATCAAGGGAAAATACTGTCTTCAGGAGCAGAGATTTTACTGGCTCCAACATTACAACTCATCAGTGACTGTAACGTTACAACTCATCAGTGACTGTAACGTTACAACTCATCAGTGACTGTAACGTTACAACTCATCAGTGACTGTAACGTTACAACTCATCAGTGACTGTAACGTTACAACTCATCAGTGACTGTAACGTTACAACTCATCAGTGACTGTAACGTTACAACTCATCAGTGACTGTAACGTTACAACTCATCAGTGACTGTAACGTTACAACTCATCAGTGACTGTAACGTTACAACTCATCAGTGACTGTAACGTTACAACTCATCAGTGACTGTCACATTACAACTCATCAGTGACTGTCACATTACAACTCATCAGTGACTGTAACGTTACAACTCATCAGTGACTGTAACGTTACAACTCATCAGTGACTGTAACGTTACAACTCATCAGTGACTGTAACGTTACAACTCATCAGTGACTGTAACGTTACAACTCATCAGTGACTGTAACGTTACAACTCATCAGTGACTGTAACGTTACAACTCATCAGTGACTGTAACGTTACAACTCATCAGTGACTGTAACGTTACAACTCATCAGTGACTGTCACATCATAACTCACCACTGGCTGTAACATCACAACTCACCACTGGCTGTAACATCACAACTCACCACTGGCTGTAACATCACAACTCACTACTGGCTGTAACATCACAACTCACCACTGGCTGTAACATCACAACTCACCACTGGCTGTAACATCACAACTCACCACTGTCTGTAACATCACAACTCACTACTGGCTGTAACATCACAACTCACCACTATATGTAACATCACAACTCACCACTCTTTGTAACATCACAACTCACATCACAACTCACATCACAACTCACCACTGGCTGTAACATCACAACTCACCACTGGTTGTAACATCACAACTCACCACTGGCTATAACATCACAACTCACCACTGGCTGTAACATCACAACTCACCACTGGTTGTAACATCACAACTCACCACTGGCTGTAACATCACAACTCACTACTTGCTGTAACATCACAACTCACCACTGGCTATAACATCACAACTCACTACTGGCTGTAACATCACAACTCACCACTGGCTATAACATCACAACTCACTACTGGCTGTAACATCACAACTCACCACTGGCTGTAACATCACAACTCACCACTGGCTGTAACATCACAACTCACCACTGGCTGTAACATCACAACTCACCACTGGTTGTAACATCACAACTCACCACTGGTTGTAACATCACAACTCACTACTGGCTGTAACATCACAACTCACCATTGTCTGTAACATCACAACTCACCACTGGCTGTAACATCACAACTCACCACTGGTTGTAACATCACAACTCACCACTGGTTGTAACATCACAACTCACCACTGGCTATAACATCACAACTGACCACTGGCTGTAACATCACAACTCACCACTGGCTATAACATTACAACTCACCACTGACTGTAATATCACAACTCACCACTGGCTATAACATCACAACTCACCACTGGCTATAACATCACAACTCACCACTGGCTATAGCATCACAACTCACCACTGGCTATAACATCACAACTCACCACTGGCTGTAACATCACAACTCACCACTGGCTATAGCATCACAACTCACCACTGGCAAAACATCACAACTCGTCACCTTAAGTTAGAGTATAAGAGCGGTTGACTAGTGATGACCGTGTGACAAGTCATCACTCTGTTAAGTACTCGCTTCATCACAGTGTTGCAACGTGTGCAAGTCATCACTCTGTTAAGTACTCGCTTCATCACAGTGTTGCAACGTGTGACAAGTCATCACTCTGTTAAGTACTCGCTACATCACAGTGTTGCAACGTGTGACAAGTCATCACTCTGTTAAGTACTCGCTTCATCACAGTGTTGCAACGTGTGACAAGTCATCACTCTGTTAAGTACTCGCTTCATCACAGTGTTGCAACGTGTGACAAGTCATCACTCTGTTAAGTACTCGCTACATCACAGTGTTGCAACGTGTGACAAGTCATCACTCTGTTAAGTACTCGCTACATCACAGTGTTGCAACGTGTGACAAGTCATCACTCTGTTAAGTACTCGCTTCATCACAGTGTTGCAACGTGTGACAAGTCATCACTCTGTTAAGTACTCGCTTCATCACAGTGTTGCAACGTGTGACAAGTCATCACTCTGTTAAGTACTCGCTTCATCACAGTGTTGCAACGTGTGACAAGTCATCACTCTGTTAAGTACTCGCTACATCACAGTGTTGCAACGTGTGACAAGTCATCACTCTGTTAAGTACTCGCTACATCACAGTGTTGCAACGTGTGACAAGTCATCACTCTGTTAAGTACTCGCTACATCACAGTGTTGCAACGTCAGATAATGAATGGAACCACACAGTGTGTGGTTATGAAAGTCGCTGTGTAGATTACCCGTCGACACTTCCGGGGGTCGCTGCCCCTAGGTCCGATTCCAGATCAGGTCTTCGGGTTGACGGCCTGATCAATTATGTTGTTGGTGCTGGCCACACTCAGTTCATTGTTTGCACCACAACCAGGCTGATCAGCAACTAACTTGAGGAACTTATCAAGTTCCCCCTTAAAAAACAAGCCAAGGATTTGTTGGTGATTCCCCCTATGTATGAAGAGTGGGTGTTGAAGAGTCTTGGTAACTTTACACTTCTTGAGTTTTTTTTTTTTTAGTACGGAGGCGTTTGAACTTTCGTGGAGTCGTAAGTTTCCGCCGGAACTTGATGGAGTTCCGTGGGGCATAGCATGGGAGAATGAGAGAGATGAGAGAATGAAAATGATAGAGATGTGACACAATATCATCTACGGCTCTTACAACCCCAGTAGGAGAGATGCGAGATGATTACAGGCGCTCTCCTCGTAAGTTTACTTAAACTAGTAATAGTAGTAGTAGTATGACTATTACTGTCGTGGTTATATCAGACAATACTCTCTGAGTCTTCTGTTGCTAGTAAACACAAAATATATATAAAGAAAGAATGCAGGATGCTTAGGTCACTGTGCAAGGAAATGAGAGGTCTGCATGGACCACCACTTCTACAGAGCCGAGTTTGATGGCACTCTCACGGGAGTGTTAGCACTTCCGTGGGATGCTAGAGCTACTGGTTTAGTGCTCTACTACCTCCCATATACAAAGACACTCTTTAAGGTCTCTGGTATTTCTCCTAAATATAAGTTCAGAGGATGTTGAGTGCTGATGCTGGTGGCTGAGTGAGTGGGAATGTTTACAATTTTTTTTCGATTTTTAAGGGGCTAGTGCTTAAATAACTGACATAAGCATTAGTCTCATAAAATTCGAAATATAATTGGACCAGTGATCGGACATGTTTTCTGTGATGACTCTCTCAAGAGTCACGAGTCGCTCGCGGAAGTGATGACTCTATTACGAGATGCCAGACAAGTCTTTTTTTTATGAGAGTATCTTTGTAAACTAGCACACATAGTAGTAAAAAATGTTGGATACAGATGTTGGTAAACATCTGTATCCAACATCGATATATGTACACTTCAATGCTCACTTTAATGTGTCTGCATGATCAGTGGTCACACTTGTGTGTCTGCATGATTAGTCATCACTATTCTGCTGGACATCTTACAGGATGTCGTGTATCTCTGTAATGTGTTGACATTTTACAAATTTTGGAACCTGTCTTTTACGGTGAAGAAGCTCTTCATCCTTAGGTTGAACCTAATGGCATCCACTTCCCCAGGCGCTGCATGACCCATGAATAATAATAATAATAATTTATTATCATTATTATTTACTACTACTACTACTACAATAACTACTACTACTACTAATAATAATAATATGCATTATGAGGTAAGTATAAGAATCAGTATTACGACACAGGAGCAGTGTAGACCCGTGCTAGGTAAACAAATGTTCTGCTGGTTTTTGTTATGTCAAGAAAGTGTGTTTGTGGGAGTGTGGTTTTGAGTTGACGAGTGTGCAACCAGCCTAGTTCGATGTCTGGCAACTCCTCCAGGAGGTTTCCTTAAATGTTCTCTCAGATTCTCCCTTCCTCGTCTTCTTCCGTTCTCCCGTGGCTACTGAGTGAACGAAGAAAGTATACGATGACTGATAGGGATCACTAATGGTGGTTATAGTGATGTAGGGAGGTAATAAATATAGGTGGGAAGTAGGACACATGCGCTAGGCAACCGCGCGGGGCCGTGTAACATTCTTGCTAGAGCTGGGAGTCGCCAGTCAAGTTTGGGAGTGTGTGAGGCGAGGGTAGAGTGCGTCTTGTAGCCTCCAGTCTTGGTGAAGTTCCTTTATTTGTAGCGAGTGTTTTGTGCAGTGTTTCGTGGAATACAGTGATAACAGTGTGTGAGTAAAGTGATGGTGGAGGAATATCCGGGAAAACAGGTGAGTTTGGTGTAGTTTTAAGCAGTGGTGATGAAGCATGTGCAGAGGTTGAACAGGTAGCGTAGGTGTGTTAGGGCAGGTAACATACTCAAGGCCAGGCAGCTAAGAAAACCTTTAATGTGTAAGTTTAACAGTAATATATATATATATATGTATATAAACTAAAACGTAGGCTTATCTTGTCACGCTAATATTTCTCACTGGCGGATCGTATGTGGAAGATTTCTTAAATTTAAGAGACTTTAAATCCACCATGGATAGGTGAAACTCATTGCAAGTCCAGACATTCGTAAGACTAAAGTCAGAAAGCCCCGTAGGGGCAGGGGACGAGTAGGGACGTCAAGCCTGATCCCTAGACGTTCATCTTAGGGAAAATTATGTGATGATAGGGAAGTGAGACTCCCTAAGCTGTTTTATGCAGTGTCAAAGACGGATGTAGTGTACCAGGAAGAACGTTGAGGGGGTGTTGTCGTACATCGTGCAGGTGGTGGTTAGGTCCAGGGCGACACTAACAGGGAGGGTAGGTAGGTAGGGCTTCTCGTCTCCCTCTCTCCCTGTCATGACTCGGAAGCAGCCACACTACGGCTTCAGTAGCACACTACTAGACAGATAAATACCGTGAGTGACGACAAGGTATATACGCCAGGAGGAGGCGTGCACCTGGTGTCCGATAGCTTAACGTTCGGCTCACAGCGGCAAGGAACCGGGTTCGAACTCTTAATCAATGCTTGACAGGTGGAAAAATGTCTTACACCTGCTACCTCAATTCACCTAGCAATAATGGGTGGCAGATAAGCTACTTTATGGCTTTTTTTGGCTAGCCTGGCCACAGATCCAGATGCTTTCAGAGTAAACCTATTCTCATATTCCTCAAAATCATATAATTTTATAAACTTAATATCAGTCGTCATAAATGACTCTTGTTTTGTCTGTTTATTCATTTACATTCTCGTCTCTCTCTCTCTCTCCTTTCTAAAATTTCCTCTTATATGTTTAAAGATATATTTTTTTCATTTATGTTAATGTAAAATTTAATAATTTTGTACCAAAAGAACCTTAGAAAACTTATCTAACCTTATAACAAGCGCAATTTAATTTAGCCTAATCCAACTAAATATATTTTAGATAAGTTTATAATAATTTAATAAACAAACACAATGAAATATATATTTTCGTTGGGTTCAGAATGATGTTTGCGAAATTATTGCATACACAATTTTTCCGGCCGTATCCCACCGAGGCAGGGTAGTCCTAAAAGGAAAACGAGTTTCTCTTTTTAAATTTAGTAATGTATACAGGAGAAGAGGTTACTAGTCCCTTGCTCCTGTTATTTTAGTCGCCTCTTAAGACACGCATGGCTTACGGAGGAAGAATTCAATTACACTTCCCCATACAGTGGCTCTCCGCAACGCTGCCCTAATTCACACGGAATATACGTGTATTTGCGGCGATGCACAAGCCGACCAATATGGTCTGCATGGTCTTAACTGCTCCAAAACCAAGGGCTGGCACGCAAGACACTGATGTCAACGACATCATAAAGAAATGCCTTGCTACAGGTGGATGCCCAGCCGAGAGAGAGCCCCGATCACTAGCAGCCAACAATACTGACTACCCCGCAAACCGCCCCGACGGGATAACCATCTATCCTTGGAAGAATGGCAAGCTCTTAACATGCGACTACACCTGCGTGTCGACGCTGGCTGACACCTACATCCATCACAATGTCGGGCGACAGGAAGGAGTACAAGATCGGCAAGTACAGACATAAGCCAACGGTATCAATTTGTACCAGTGGGATCAAGAGATCTTGGGATCATGGGGAAAAAACGCCACACATTTCCTTAAAGAACTGGGTTCCAGACTCATCGACACCACCAGGGACCCGAGGGCAGCCACTTTCATGTTCCAGCGTCTCAGCGTGACCATCCAGAGGGGTAATGCTTGCTGCATACTTGGCTTGCGTCCGGCTTCGGAGGAGCTGGAGGAGATAAATAATCTTTAATTATTTATCTCCTGTTTGTGTTTCTTTTTTTTTCAATGTATTTTGTTTATAAATAAAGTTCACATATATAGAATATAGGGATGGTAGGAGAAGAAAATATTCAAACAGCTCAGGGGAGAATCTTAGAGTTTTTCCCTGAAGTACGTATATTCTCTTCTCTGAGGATGAGGGTCCGCAGTTCAGTTCTAGAACAGATCAGTAGTTGTGTTCAGATGTGTTCCGCAACACATTGCTTCCTGTAGACAAGGCTCTGAGGGACGCCAAGATGAACAAGAGTCAAATTCACGACATTGTGCTGGTGGGTGGATCTACTCGCTAGCTATATTAGGTATGTCCTAAGTTATTGATTGACAAGGGATGCGAGAGAGTGTTAGTAGTCAAGGGATGCGAGACAGTGTTAGTAGTCAAGGGATGCGAGACAGTGTTAGTAGTCAAGGGATGCGAGACAGTGTTAGTAGTCAAGGGATGCGAGACAGTGTTAGTAGTCAAGGGATGCGAGACAGTGTTAGTAGTCAAGGGATGCGAGACAGTGTTAGTAGTCAAGGGATGCGAGACAGTGTTAGTAGTCAAGGGATGCGAGACAGTGTTAGTAGTCAAGGGATGCGAGACAGTGTTAGTAGTCAAGGGATGCGAGACAGTGTTAGTAGTCAAGGGATGCGAGACAGTGTTAGTAGTCAAGGGATGCGAGACAGTGTTAGTAGTCAAGGGATGCGAGACAGGTAGTCAGGTCGAGACAGTGTAGTCAAGGGATGCGAGACAGTGTTAGTAGTCAAGGGATGCGAGACAGTGTTAGTAGTCAAGGGATGCGAGACAGTGTTAGTAGTCAAGGGATGCGAGACAGTGTTAGTAGTCAAGGGATGCGAGACAGTGTTAGTAGTCAAGGGATGCGAGACAGTGTTAGTAGTCAAGGGATGCGAGACAGTGTTAGTAGTCAAGGGATGCGAGACAGTGTTAGTAGTCAAGGGATGCGAGACAGTGTTAGTAGTCAAGGGATGCGAGACAGTGTTAGTAGTCAAGGGATGCGAGACAGTGTTAGTAGTCAAGGGATGCGAGACAGTGTTAGTAGTCAAGGGATGCGTCCTTCAACAAAGTTTAATCCAGAACAACTGTACTTCTGTAACTGTTTCTCACTGGCTTACAGCCATTACCCTGGTTAACCACTATAACCACATTATTACTCAACCAAATCAAATTCACCGCCTTGGCTTACAAAATGTGACACACTCGTGTGATTTGAACACTGCGAGATACTGGCTCACAGGTTAGGCTAAGTAAGGTTCGTCAGGAAACTGAATAACTGCGTCCTGACGCTGGTCTTGAGTCATGTGATGACCAGAGCCTTGGGTCATGTGACCCAGGCCTTCCCCGGGCTTACCCAGCCACCTCTTTAAAGTTTAAAAATGACGTTAATTAATGTTAGATGTGTTGATGGCTTGTAATGTTTGCTTTTTTGATACCCCTCTGATACCCCTCTGTTTTGATAGCCTCTGTTTTGATATCCCTCTATTTTGATAGCCTCTGTTTTGATAGCCTCTGTTTTGATAGCCTCTGTTTTGATACCCCTCTGTTTTGATACCCCTCTGTTTTGAAACCTTCTATTAAGAAACCATCTTTTCTGATGCCCTTTTTGACCCCGTTTAGGAAGATGTTTTGGTTTTTGGGACAGATGTCCCAAAAACCAAAACTGGGCATAAAGGTTTTGAACTTATCAAGAGAAACACTTCTGAGTGAAACTTAAGGCTGTGACTTCTTTTAAAGAACCTATGCAAATAACCTATGTAATTAACGAATATAAACACTAAGTACTCTTGTCGTACTTTTTTTCCAGGCGATATATGACCCTTATGAATTTAGTTCTTCCCGGTGAAAAAATAATGATTATAATAATCGTGGAAATGGAAGGAATGCCGTTATTAAACCGACTTGTCAAATGAATGAGAATTTCAAGCCTGTTAATTATTTTTTGTTGCTCTCTGGCAGAATTACTGATCTTTTATTTCTGTCTGATGGACACCTAAGATGATAGGCAAGTCTTACGAGCCTCGGCGTACATTCAGTGTACGCTTACTTTTTACTTGTTAATAGTTCCTAATCCTGGAATATTACCTCTCCAAGCTATGAGACTTAGTCTGAGACCAGGCCACGGGGAGGATGCTCCCCACAACAACAACTGGAGACACTTGTAACTCTTGTGGTGTTGCAGGAAACACAAGTATATTTTACACAGTTTAAAGGTTTAACGTGACAAACACTGGTCAGTGTTATGTACTCACCGAGTTGTATTTCGGGGGTCGAGACTCTGCTCCTGGCCCCAGCCTCCTAGTCTACTTTGGTCGGTATCACTGATTTTTGGCCTCTTGAGCCTTGTCATATCTACTCTTGAAATTGTGTATCGAGTTCGCCTCCACTACTGCCTCGTCCAAGTCATTCCACGTTTCAGCCTCTGTGAAAGTCATACGTCATACAGTTCATGTGTATTTCTGGCGATGTGCTTGGCGTTATATTTACCTCTTAAGTCCTTTTCTCTTTGATATTTGCAGCTTCCCCCCTCCAGTGCTGTAACTCTGTCCGCCTGCCTTCACCTCCAGTGCTGTAACTCTGTCCGCCTGCCTTCACCTCCAGTGCTGTACTGTGTCCGCCTGCCTTCACCTCCAGTGCTGTACTGTGTCCGCCTGCCTTCACCTCCAGTGCTGTACTGTGTCCGCCTGCCTTCACCTCCAGTGCTGTACTGTGTCCGCCTGCCTTCACCTCCAGTGCTGTACTGTGTCCGCCTGCCTTCACCTCCAGTGCTGTACTATGTCCGCCTGCCTTCACCTCCAGTGCTGTACTGTGTCCGCCTGCCTTCACCTCCAGTTAGCATTACTTCGCATTTCTTGGGGTTGTTTGACCACATGTGTAGTGTGTAGAAGTCTCCCTGGAAGTTATCACTCGCCTGTCACGTTCTTCTCATTAGTTACATCAACCGCGAACGGTGACACACACAACTCACTCTTCACGTAGGCCGTTCACGTACATTAGGGACAATGGCAATTCTAGTAGTGATGTGTGTAAGCCTACTCATTACTCTTTCCCATTCTGATGTTTTATCCCTTACTGTTACTCTTTGCTTTATGATATTCAGGGGCTCTCTGACCCACTAGAACACTAAACCTTTTTAACCCTGCCTGTTCCTCCAGTTTTTCGATTAATCTCTTATGTGGTACCGTATCAAGTGCTTTCCTGCAGCCCAGGAAGATGCCATCCACCCAGTCCTGTCTGTTTTATCACTGTGATTCTGCCATAGACATGATTTTCCATCCCTAAATCCATGCTGGTTTTTTTTTGTGTATAACACTGCTTAGTCCAGTGTAACACTGCTTGGCCCAGTGTAACACTGCTTGGCCCATTATGTCTTAACTTTCAGTGTATTATGTAACTAATTCTGCTATCGTTACAAAATGTTGGGTCCCTATATCCATAGAATGGGTATAAGGTGGCTACCGCCCTCGAAATGGGTATGGGATACATAAAAAAGAAGTGCTCCCCTACACCGTACACAAGTGAGCGAGCATCGAGAGGACTAACGACTTTGTTTATCAGAGTAATCCCGTAGGGAGAGTAGTACTTGAGCGATCACGTTACTACTACAGTTCAAACATTGTGATATTACTATTAGCGTTTAAGGTTGGGACTCTTGGGGTTTAAGAGTTCACACACTGGTTCATTGATGAGCTCCCTTTCATGGTGGGAGATAGCACTGTTGATATACCTTGCTGGCAGCAATCCAAGACAGCATCAATGATGCTAATGGCATTTCATTCCTCAAATTCAACACATGTGAGAACCTTGTGATACGAGCCTGGCCCATGGCCGGGCTCCGAGAGTAGAGAGACTCTCGAAACTCATCAAAGGTATACATGAATGGGTTGAACCAGTCCATATTCGCGGGTCTGGTTACTGAATGGTCGAAGACTTGAAATAAACAGTAGAAAAGATAGTGATAACATCCGTTTAAAATAGACAAAACGATATATATGAGGAAGAAAATGATACTGAGAGTATTCCTGAAGACAGTATACCATTGAGTTTCCATTTTTCTTTCTGCTCCCAGTGCCCGGCCATTGGCCAGGCTCGTCTCCCTGCAGTTCACATTCTATCACTGCACTTGACTTACCCTCCCTGCGGTTGACTTTCCCTCCATCAAACACAGTGTTGCTGGCTGCTGCCCAAGTCTTTACACCACCTCAAGACTGTGTTGTGTTCTGGCTTGCTCACGAGGTATGTGATAATTCTGAGTTTACCACCTTACCCCTCCGGAGTAGTAATAAGTTTACCACCTTACCCCTCCGGAGTAGTAATAAGTTTACCACCTTACCCCTCCGGAGTAATAAGTTTTGCTCACTTGCTTGGTTTTCGTAGAATAATGAAAACTGTTTAAACACACACAAGGTGACTGAGGAGTTGTGTGGTGGTGTTGACCCCTGGTACCCGAGTCTTATCTAGGAAATGTGAGAGATAATGGCAGTAAGAGGGTTACCTGGCACTCTGGGGTAATTAATTACGTTGTCGTTGCTGTCTGTCGCTACGTACGTTAGGGCAAGGATCTTTTGCTGAGGCAGTGTTTCTCGCTGTGTAGTGCTCTGTGTAGTGCTCTGTAGTGCTCTGTGTAGTGCTCTGTAGTGCTCTGTGTAGTGCTCTGTGTAGTGCTCTGTGTAGTGCTCTGTGTAGTGCTCTGTGTAGTGCTCTGTGTAGTGCTTCACGAAGCGATACGTCTGGCTACAAGCTTGTTCAGCAACGTCTCCCTTTTTCACCGTTGTCGACAGTGGTCGTGTCATTGAGATCCAAGATATCTGGCACTGCAGCAGGCAGGTGCCAGCTTTACCACCCACACTGCAGCGAGGAAGCTTCGCTAAAGACCCATCCATCCCCTCCATATGGATGAGCACATATCACTGACATTTAAAAAAAAACTCGAAATTAGCCACAGGTATTTAGGCTGCTTAGATCGTTCAAAAAGTGACGCACGTCCAGGCGTTTTAAAAATAAGAAAGGTGTAATATGGGGAGTGTCCAGTGTCCCCGTTACCCTCGGGTGTGGAGGTCAGAGCTCACTACCCGCCGCTCACTTTCTCTTCACGGGTGAGACGCACCACTCGGGTCTCCCAACTTACTGCTCTTCTCTTTATATAAACTCAAGACTGAAATGTGCGTCCGGAAGACCTCGAAGGTATTGTGACGCATCAGGGCAAACTTTATGTATACAAGTTTGACAGTTTTGAAGCATATGTTGAGAAAATTCTATATAGACTGCTCACACACACTGCCAGTCTTAACCAAAACAAAAAGATACCTGAAGAGGATCCCAGAAGGTGGAAATACATAGATCAATCAACATCCTGTGTTTCTGTCTTGTGTGTTATTAGCATTCACAATTGTTCATTACACTTTATATATATCATCGCCCCCGCGGCCCGTTCCATGACGAGGCCTCCTGGTGGATCAGGGCCTGATCAACTAGGCTGTTACTGCTGGCCGCATATAGTCTAACGTACGAACCACAGCCCGGCTGATCAGGCACTGACTTTAGGCATCTGTCCAGCTCCCTCTTGAAGACAACGAGGGGTCTATTGGTAATTCCCCTTATGGCTGGTGAGAGGCTGTTGAACAGTCTTGGGTCCCGGACACTTATTGTGTTTTCTCTTAGTGTGCCAGTGGCGCCCCTACTTTTCACTGGGGGTATGTTACATCGCCTGCCAAGTCTTTTGCTTTCGTAGGGAGTGATTTCTGTTTGTAAGTTAGGGACCAGTCCCTCCAGAATCTTCCAGGTGTATATTATGATATATATCTCTCGCCTGCGCTCCAGTGAGTACAAGTCAAGTGCTTCCAGGCGTTCCCAGTAGTTAATGTGTTTGATGGAACTTATACGTGCAGTAAAGGTTCTCTGTACATTCTCTAGATCTGCAATTTCACCTGCCTTGAATGGGGATGGTAATGAACAGCAATATTCCAGCCTAGAAAGAACAAGTGATTTAAAAAGGATCATCATTGGCTTGGCATCTCTTGTCTTGAATGTTCTCATTATCCATCCTATCAGTTTCCTCGCACATGTGATAGTGGCATTGTTGTGGTCCTTGAAGGTGAGATCTTCGGACATTACCACTCCCAGGTCCTTCACATTGCTTTTCCGCTCTATTGTGTGATTAGAGTTTGTGGTATACTCAGTCCTAGCTATTATTTCCTCAAGTTTTCCGTAACGGAGTAGTTGGAATTTGTCTTCGTTGAACATCATATTGTTCTCCGTTGCCCATTGGAAAACTTGGTTTATATCTTCTTGGAGATTTGCCGTGTCCTCAATGGATGACACTCTCATGCAGATCCTAGTATCGTCTGCAAAGGATGCTACACTGCTGTGGTTTACATCTCTGTCTATGTCTGATATGAGAATGAGGAACAGGATAGGTGCGAGTACTGTGCCTTGTGGAACAGAGCTCTTCACTACTCTTTGTGTTCGATTGGTTAGAAAGTTGAAGATCCATCTGCCTACTTTGCCAGTTATCCCTTTAGCACGCATTTTGTGTGCTATTACACCATGATCGCACTTGTCAAAGGCTTTTGCAAAAATTGTGTATACTACATCTGCATTCTGCTTGTTTTCCAGTGCATCTAAGACTATATCATAGTGGTCTAGCAGTTGCGAGAGGCAGGAGCGACCTACTCTGAAACCATGTTGCCCTGGATTGTGCAATTTTTGGGAGTATAGTTCTTAGCTACTGCTACCTTTATGGAGTGGGGCTATATCCGTTGTTTTCAGTGACTGTGGAATCTCGCCTGTGTCTATGCTCCTTCTTCATAGCATACTTAGGGCCTGTGAGAGGGGTTTCTTGCAGTTCTTAATGAACACAGAGTTCCACGAGTCTGGGCCTGAGGCTGAGTGCATGGGCATGTCGTCGATGGCTTTCTCAGTCTAGTGGAGTTAGGGTTATATCAGAAAAAATTGTTTGGATTTTCTATCTTTAGACTGATTAGTGGCTGAATGATCACAGTCATATTGGGATTTCAGTACCTCACTCATTTCTTTGTTGTCATCTGTGTAGGATCCGTCTTGTCTGAACAGGGGCCGCATATATATATATATATATATATATATATATATATATATATATATATATATATATATATATATATATATATATATATACATATATATATATACATACATACATACATACATACATACGCAATACAATCGCAAACAGGCGATCTTACCACTGCGGAACAAGTTCAACGGGGATGGAAATCTTTACTTCTAGATCTTTCGCTCGTGCGTCGTCAGGAGCTATGTAAAAATTCTGAGGCAAGGCAGAGGATATCAACGACAGCCCATCACACACACACACACATATACAACAGGCCTAGTGTCTAATCGACATGTGCCTATGACAAAATGGTAACTAACACACACACAGTGTGTGACAAATCTGTGACAAATATTGAGCATTATTTTCATTGTTCACTGCTTGATCAACCAGGCTGTTGCAGCAGCCCGCATTGCATCCATCCTTGCTGATATGGCACTTAAAAAATGAGAAGTTCTAAATCCGTAGGGAAATGAGGTAATGTGATTTGATCCATGGAAGGGAGAGGTAACTTCATTGTCTTGAATAAAAGTTAAGTTTTTATTTAAGCTTCATACATAATTATAAATTTTTTACGACGGTTTGATTTAGCATTACACCGGAAATACCAGAGTGCTGTGGTTGGTTTACCTGGAGAAAGTGGTGAAGAATGTTACTTTATTAGTGAGCAAAGATGAGGACACCATCAGTGTTTGTTATAAGATGACTGGTTACGTTACGTTACGTTAGATAGGTTAGGTAAGGTTCGTCAGGAAACAGGACAAGTGTTTCCTGACGCGGGTCTTAGTCAGATGATGACCCGCCATTGGAGCTTTTGGTCATCTGACCGAGGCCTTCCGCTGGCTTACCGGTCCACCCCTTTAAAAAATTTGGTCTTAGTTATAACCATGTTTTTTTTTTTGTTGAGTGGTACTGGCCGATATTGTGATGAGCAGGGCGCTGCATCACTCTTCTTATTCGCTAACAATGTGCTGCTACTTTATATGATAGTTACAGTGGGAATAAAAGCTAGCTGTTTCCTCTGTCATATTCCAGCACGCAGGATGGGTTACATGCACAGTGTGTGTCAGCTTGAGCTGGGAGGCTTGAGTAGGTCAATGAGGATATCATCAAGTATTCCATTAAAGGTTCGTCAGCTACGGCAGCTTCAAAGGTTTCCTTCTAAGGAGCTGGAATTACTCTCTCAGGATGACGTCTCTCATACACATGATACATTTTTTCATGAAGGTTCCTTCACAGATTTGCAACGAAAGTTCTTTATGGTTCGAAGAGAGATTTGGATTAAATTGTATTATCAATGTGTTAGAATTTGAATATTTATTACCCTACTTTTTCCATTATGCCTTAGTAACCTCGTTTTATGGGTCTTTTTACCTTTGATATACCTTTTCCTACTCCTGCAGCCAAGCCCTAGGCTGGGATGCAGTAAAAAAAAAAAGTAACCTGATCACCCAGGCTGTTACTGTTGGCGGTTCGCTGGCCCACATATCCATCACAGCCTGGTTGATCTGGCACTAGGTTCAGGTACTTATCCTATTTCCTCTTGAAAACTTTTACACTCGTTCCGGCAGTGTTTCTGACAGCTTGTTGTAATGTGTTAAACAGTCTGGGCCCACGGATGTTGATACACTGTTCTCTTATTGTGCCCACGGCGCCTCTATTTTTCACTGGGATTATTTTACACATTCTCCCATTCCTCTCTAATATGTTGTTATGGGACTCTGTATCTTCCAGCTCTGGTATCTCTCCTGCCCTGAAAGGAGCCGTCAATACTATTAAGCAAGAGAGCATCTGTAAATCATATCTGCGTTTTCCTTTTCTTCAAAGCCTCGTTAATTTTGTCATGATCAAACTGTTGTAATAAACATGATGTTCCTGTTCTAAATCCATGCTGATAAGAGTTGTGGATGTCATGTTTTTCCATAAGAATGTTAAGTTGGCGTCCCTGCTCCCTTTCAAAGACTTTTACTGGTCTGTAAGTTTGTGTTCTAGCTGTGCTGCCTTTCACGTGAAATTCCAGAGGTCTTTAAGACCTCTGGAATTTCACCTGAATCTAAGCTGTTCCTCCAAAGAAAACTGAAAACTCCTGTTAATGGTACTTCGTATTTCTTAAAAAATCCCAAATTCTAGTATTGAATCCCAGGTACTGCCTACATGGGTATTTTATCTATCCCTTAATCGAAATCTGACGGATTTGTTCTGATGTCAAATATACAGGGTGGGCCAAAGTAGGCTTACACTTAGTAGGTATGCACTTAACTCTTGCACCTGCTCGGCATTTTCGCACTTCCAATACTGCTTTAGTGTTGGAATACTGGTGTGGAATAATGGTTTGGATAAATTAAATCGAAAACTTGAACAAATAGTGAAACAAACTGTAATCCTACTTTTGACTCACCCTGTATAATATGTAGGGTGGGCAGTTATTTAAAAAATTGGTGTGGGTCTTCAACTCTCACGGTATGGATTGGATTGTTAAACTCTTGATTCACAATGTTCTTTCAGGATTTCACTTTATCGTGTGTATGAATCTCCGTGGAGTAGTGGACCAGGCTGCAGGGGTTGAGGAATTCTCGAAACCAGTCAGTCATGTAGGGTTACTTGTAGTCGCTTCCTAAGGTCACCACCTTCGTGGCCCGGTCCCTGACCAGGCCTTCTGGATGCTGGCCTGATCAATCAGGCTGTTAGTACCTGACGTGCGCATCCGGCTGATCAAGAACTGATTTGAGGAATTTGTGTTGAAAAATATTACAGCCTAAAGGAGTGTATGTATCTACCTACCTTGACATTCTGGCGACTAGTGTGCTTCTCTTTCCACGTCTGATAAACTCCAGACTGCTTGCGGCTTTCCAGGCAGTGCTTGGAGCGCTCCAGCCAGTGTTTGGGGCATTCCATGCAGTGATTAATACGTTCCAGGCAATGCTTGGGGCGCTCCAGGCAGTGATTTAGGCGTTCCAGGCAATACTTGGGGCGTTCCAGGCGAGGGATGCTTCCAGTCCTCAGGATAGTTGGAGTAAGTCCCTTATAGCAGGTTGTGCCTAGGTTTATAATTTAAAGTCTTTTGTTGTTTGCCTTTCTCCCCCCCCCCTCTCTCTCTTCTCTCTCTCTCTCTCTCTCTCTCCTCTCTCCTCTCTCTCTCTCTCTCCTCTCTCTCTCCTCTCTCTCTCTCTCTCTCTCTCTCTCTCTCTCTTCACCTACTTATGGGTCGATTCACAGCTCCTGGCTCGGTGTTTGTGTGTGTGTACTCACCTATTTGTGGTTGCAGGGGTCGATTCACAACTCGTGGGTGTTTCTTAAAACCCTACAAGGATTATTTAAGAGTGCGAGTGTGCAGTGGCGAGATATTTTTACCCATGGTGTGTACTCCAAGCTCACCCTGGCTGCCAGCTCCAAGCTCACCCTGGCTGCTAGCTCCAAGCTCACCCTGGCTGCCTGCTCCAAGCTCACCCTGGCTGCCTGCTCCAAGCTCACCCTGGCTGCCAGCTCCAAGCTCTGTATCCCTTCACAACTGTCTGCCCTTCCTAGTTGCTGCTATGACCACACTAATGTCTACTTATAACATTCCCTTGGGGGGAGGGTACGTTGCTTCTGGAGAAGAGCTCTTGATGTGACGAATCATGCTTCCCTTCCTCGGATCAAATTTCACTGCCTTGCAGTTCCCAGGCGCTGTAAAACCCTTACAGGTGTAAAGCTTTCCCCAGATTGTAATGTCACAGTGAGTCAGCATTTTGTAAACTAACTCGCTAAAACTTTCTATACTAGTTATAGTAATGTGTTACGCATTTAGCGCGTAATTTTATTATAATTATTAGTAGTAGTTATCATTATTGGTAGTGTATTTTTATTATTATTATTATTATTGGTAGTACTAGTATATTACGAGTAGTTATTATTATTATTATTATTATTGATTACATGTGGGAATAAAAGCTATATACGCCTGTCCCATTACGTTATATAGGGTGGGGTTCTTGCAACAGGCAATGCAAGCTTTCAGCATGGACCGGGACACTTCAGTAGGGCGGTGAGAATATCGTTAAGTATTCTGGTGCTTGTTCAACAGTGTGTGTTGAACACAGGAGGGAGAAGGGGTTCAGTTCAGTCATTTCGGTGTGGGAGTGATGCATCAGTGGCATGTGTTTGGGTGAGGCACAGGTGTGGAGGGTTGGTTGGGAGGGATGGTGTTCTGGCTAGGTGTGGGAGGTTGTCATTGTTTGGGAGGGGATGGGAGAGGGTTGTTTTGTTGGGGTGGTGGGAGGAGGGTGTCCTAGTTGGGAGTGAGGGAAAGTGTCGTAGTTAGGAGTGGGAGTGAGGGGAAAAACGTCAGTGTTAGGAGTGGGGAAGGGTTATAACTGAGTAGTTAGTATTCAGGACTCGCCACGAGACACACAGGTGGATGTGGGTGTGTGCTGGTCCTGACTTGGAAGTAGTCTAGTGTTGTCGTCACCTGCTGACACCACCACTACCTCCCTGCTGGCTCTTACTAGCCCCAACACCAAGCTGGGTTCTGGAATTATATGACGCGTAATTGTTCTTATGTTGAATCTCTGTGGTGTCAAGCTTTATAATCCAGCGAGTCACACACTGTCACCCTGGAGGAATCTGGGAAATCCAAGATGTCTGCCAAAGTGGTCGCTGATCACCCATGAATGCTCAGACATATGGCTCCACATAAATATTGAATATTTTAATCAAATTTATTGCTGCCTACATTTTTTTAGGTAAAGGAAGTCGCCTTTTGTACTTGCATACTGAGAGGGATGGTAGTAGAATTATACATTAGAAATACGATAATCCAAGATGGCTGTCATCGTTACCATAAGGAAGAGTTATTTAAGTGTTGATATACACTGAGACACTCACCTCCCCAGCGTTCCTTACATTAGGCAGGTGAAGGAAAGTGAACTAGACAACATTATAGTTGATAAATCAGACACATATGCAACACTTGGGTATCTTTATTGAGGAAACGAACCATTCATCTACATCCTGTATGACACAGCAACATCTTGGGATCTTGATACAAACGGATTCTTCAGCACTTGTCCAACCTTTGGACGAAGACCTACTTCGACTAGTGGATGGTACCACTATGACCCTGCCTCCTCCTGCTTCGCCTCACCTGTCTACAGTATATAAGCAACTTCTATTTGCCCTATGCTGTACTTCAAGATTGATGGACTGAACACATCGACTCCAGGCCGAGGGACTGATTACCTCAAACTCCTCCTCTCCTTATAACATTCTACTTTGTATTGGACTGATGAAGCCACTGTGTGGCGAAACGTTTCCTCAATAAAGATATGTGTCTGATTTATCAACTTGTCGGTTCTCTGAACCATTCATCTACAATATTATAGTTTCATAAAACATATATTTGAAGTGTGCGCCATTTATAATGTATAACAAGTATGCAAGGCTACGAATATTGACGTTTTGTCAGTAAAGATTCCTAGTGTTGTGTACGTCTTACTCTGAAACTTGTCAGTCAGTATTGACACCATTTATAATGTGATAGAAGGATGTACTGTGCTTACCGGGGGTCGAATCGTAGTTCCTGGCCCAGCATCACAACACTTAATGGCCGGTTTTACTGATTTCTGGCCTCCAGGGCTCGATCATATCCATTCTCGAAACTTTGTATAGTGTTTTACTCCAGTATGAAGAATCGGATATATTGAGAATTTACTGTAGTCAGTATTTTAACGGGAAAATCATTCTCAACAGCGTAAATTTGTTGTGTTGCTTATTTAGTAACTCTTGAGTATTGTTCCTTCAACACCAGAACCCGACATGACGCGAGAGTTAACGTGTGTGTGTGTGTGCTTGTGTTCTGTTTTCCAGGTCAGCAGTGTGTGGGTGTTGGCAGTGTGACACCCACCACCACAACAGTTAACCTTCACTCAGGTTTTCTCTTGTGTGGTTCTGCCACCCCTCGTATCTCTGGCTCCTCCTTCCCCGCCGGGTCACCACCTGGAAAAGACCCGGGCCAGGACAAGACCGGCCAACCTACTACAGTGCTCCTCTCTGTTACTTGACTGAGAATATAGTTGTCACCTTGCTTCCTTCCCCACTTGAAAATCTTTCTCCTGCTATACCTCGCCTCTACAGCTCTACATTAGGTAGAATGTAAGTGATGAATGTGTCAGGAGGGGAAAGAGGAAGTGTGGTTAGCAGATTTATTTTCAAAACAAACTTAAAATCAGAATTTGTGGTCAGCAGCGAGAACTTGATTGAACAAGCAGCCAGTCGACCAAGCAGCCAGTCGACCAAGCAGCCAGTCGACCAAGCAGCCAGTCGACCAAGCAGCCAGTCGACCAAGCAGCCAGTCGAAAAAGCAATAAGTTGAACAAACAACCGGAGTAGCAAGTAACGCTCTTTTCTTAGCTTCCAATAAGGTAACAGCATACTCCTGAGCTTTCAGTAAAGTAGCAGCATACTTCTGAACCTCCACTAAGGTAGCAGCATACTCCTGAGCTTCCAGTAAGGTAGCAGCATACTCCTGAGCTTCCAATAAGGTAACAGCATACTCCTGAGCTTTCAGTAAAGTAGCAGCATACTTCTGAACCTCCACTAAGGTAGCAGCATACTCCTGAGCTTCCACTAAGGTAGCAGCATACTCCTGAGCTTTCAGTAAAGTAGCAGCATACTCCTGAGCTACCAGTAAGGTAACAGCATACTCCTGAGCTTCCAGTAAGGTAGCAGCATACTCCTGAGCTTCCAGTAAGGTAGCAGCATACTCCTGAGCTTCCAGTAAGGTAGCAGCATACTCCTGAGCTTCCAATAAGGTATCAGCATACTCATGAGCTTTCAGTAAAGTAGCAGCATACTTCTGAACCTCCACTAAGGTAGCACTCAGCTAGTAACTCCTGAACTTCCAGTAAGGTAGCAGCATACTCCTGAACTTCCAGTAAGGTAGCAGCATACTCCTGAGCTTCCAGTAAGGTAGCAGCATACTCCTGAGCTTCCAGTAAGGTAGCAGCATACTCCTGAGCTTCCAGTAAGGTAGCAGCATACTCCTGAGCTTCCAGTAAGGTAGCAGCATACTCCTGAGCTTTCAGTAAAGTAGCAGCATACTTCTGAACCTCCACTAAGGTAGCAGCATACTCCTGAGCTTCCAGTAAGGTAGCAGCATACTCCTGAGCTTCCAATAAGGTAACAGCATACTCCTGAGCTTTCAGTAAAGTAGCAGCATACTTCTGAACCTCCACTAAGGTAGCAGCATACTCCTGAGCTTCCACTAAGGTAGCAGCATACTCCTGAGCTTTCAGTAAAGTAGCAGCATACTCCTGAGCTACCAGTAAGGTAACAGCATACTCCTGAGCTTCCAGTAAGGTAGCAGCATACTCCTGAGCTTCCAGTAAGGTAGCAGCATACTCCTGAGCTTCCAGTAAGGTAGCAGCATACTCCTGAGCTTCCAATAAGGTAACAGCATACTCCTGAGCTTTCAGTAAAGTAGCAGCATACTTCTGAACCTCCACTAAGGTAGCAGCATACTCCTGAGCTTCCAGTAAGGTAGCAGCATACTCCTGAACTTCCAGTAAGGTAGCAGCATACTCCTGAGCTTCCAGTAAGGTAGCAGCATACTCCTGAGCTTCCAGTAAGGTAGCAGCATACTCCTGAGCTTCCAGTAAGGTAGCAGCATACTCCTGAGCTTCCAGTAAGGTAGCAGCATACTCCTGAGCTTCCAATAAGGTAACAGCATACTCCTGAGCTTTCAGTAAAGTAGCAGCATACTTCTGAACCTCCACTAAGGTAGCAGCATACTCCTGAGCTTCCAGTAAGGTAGCAGCATACTCCTGAGCTTCCAGTAAGGTAGCAGCATACTCCTGAGCTTCCACTAAGGTAGCAGCATACTCCTGAGCTTCCACTAAGGTAGCAGCATACTCCTGAGCTTCCAGTAAGGTTGTAGCATACTCCTGAGCTTCCAGTAAGGTAGCAGCATACTCCTGAGCTTCCAGTAAGGTAGCAGCATACTCCTGAGCTTCCACTAAGGTAGCAGCATACTCCTGAGCTTCCACTAAGGTAGCAGCATACTCCTGAGCTTCCAGTAAGGTAGCAGCATACTCCTGAGCTTCCACTAAGGTAGCAGCATACTCCTGAGCTTCCACTAAGGTAGCAGCATACTCCTGAGCTTCCACTAAGGTAGCAGCATACTCCTGAGCTTCCAGTAAGGTTGTAGCATACTCCTGAGCTTCCAGTAAGGTAGTAGCATACTCCTGAGCTTCCAGTAAGGTAGTAGCATACTCCTGAGCTTCCAGTAAGGTAGCAGCATACTCCTGAGCTTCCACTAAGGTAGCAGCATACTCCTGAGCTTCCAGTAAGGTTGTAGCATACTCCTGAGCTTCCAGTAAGGTAGTAGAATACTCCGGAGCTTCCAGTAAGGTAGCAGCATACTCCTGAGCTTCCACTAAGGTAGCAGCATACTCCTGAGCTTCCACTAAGGTAGCAGCATACTCCTGAGCTTCCAGTAAGGTAGTAGCATACTCCTGAGCTTCCAGTAAGGTAGCAGCATACTCCTGAGTTTCCAGTAAGGCAGCAGCATACTCCTGAGCTTCCAGTAAGGCAGCAGCATACTCCTGAGCTTCCAGTAAGGTAGTAGCATACTCCTGAGCTTCCAGTAAGGTAGCAGCATACTCCTGAGCTTCCAGTAAGGTAGCAGCATACTCCTGAGCTTCCAGTAAGGCAGCAGCATACTCCTGAGCTTCCAGTAAGGTAGTAGCATACTTCTGACATACTCAGTTGTTTTTTAAGTAAACAAAGTTCTGAGCCTCCCGGTGCTCGCTTGCTTAAATCAATGCAAATAGTACACAACCTCACGGATCCTCGATATTGTGGCTTTGTGTGGAATAACTCGGCTTTTTATTTTTTTCCCATCCCGTTGGCAATCACAAGAGTGCACAGCTGAATTGCAGATTGTCTGCAATTGTCTTGGTAGGTCATGCGTACTCTTGAACCTCGCTCGTGTTCATTTTTTGTCTTTGTGCGCTCTTTTTATTGACATTGTTTTTTGCTTTAAGCAAAGGGTTTTGTTTCTAAGAGCTGCAAAAATCACGAACAAGCGATACAAGATGCAAAACAACCACAGGAGTTGAATGATAGCTCCAGGCCTTTCGTGTTGCAATCATTGCAAGCTCCTGATATGTTGATTGTAACACGAAAGGCCTGGAGGTATCATTCAACTCCCCTCCTGGTGGTTGTTTTGCGTGCCGAATAGGTAAAATTGGTCAGTTAGCAAGAACTCATTTAAAATTAAGTCCTTTCTAAAAAATTCTCTTATACGTTTAAATATATATATTTTTTCATCTATGTTAATGTAAAAATTAATAAAAAAGGAAATGTTAGAAGCAGGATGTGATAGTGTGTGTGTACTCACCTAATTGTGGTTATAGGGGTCGATTCATAGCTCCTGGCCCAGCCTCTTCACTGTGTGTGTGTTTAGCTCTGCTCTGACACTCCAAAATACACTTTCTTCCCCTCTTCCCTTGACTAAGTCAAATATGTGAAAACGAGTGTTTGGGATTTTTGGCACCAAGGTGGAGCACTAGTGCCATTTCTGACGGCAGGAGGCACGCCGGCTGGCTGCACTGCTGGCACTACGTGGATACTTGGGGGGGGAGTGAAGGAGGAAGTGGCAGTGTAGGTGGTGTAGTGGGTGGTAATAGGGGCGGAGACGAGGAAGTAGGCAGCACATGCAGTTGGTTTATGGTGCATCTCATATCATCCATACCTTGGAGAGTAGTCCCAGAGAGTAATATATATATATATATATATATATATATATATATATATATATATATATATATATATATATATATATATATATATATATATATAAAGATGGCATATACAGTTCATAAGGTGTGAGCGATACATGTTTAGTACATATTGTTACGTGTTTGTCACTGATTATAATGATTATATATATAGCAGTGAGTACACTGCCCATATAAATTAAT
The DNA here is from genome assembly GCA_009830355.1 of Cherax destructor. Lineage (NCBI taxonomy): Eukaryota > Metazoa > Arthropoda > Malacostraca > Decapoda > Parastacidae > Cherax > Cherax destructor. The sequence goes on from WNWK01000495.1 coordinate 375,435, forward strand.
TCAGGCTAGAAAGTGGAAAGCCTGACTCTCCTCTAACAGTGAATATCGAACACGCTACTCTGGGTTTCCTGTCAGTAACATATTTAATTCTTTGAGCGCCAGGAAGTGAAGGGGGTGATGACAACTCAATATTCATTCCTATGCTCTTCAGATCTGCTGAAGAGGATTTCAGAAAGAGGTCGAAATATACCGATCAATCAGTCTTCTGAGTTTGTCTACATATGGGGTTATTATTGAGCTTTAATAAGTGTTCATTACATTTTAGTTATTCATTCGTATATTTAATGCGACCATGGTCACATTAAATATACGAATGAATATCCTACGGCTGTGACATCACAGGTATCACGTCTGAGTTGGTAATACATAACCAGCTACAGATGAGGTAAATATCAAGTAACATCTTGATGTAAACAAGTGAGGTTGTTACAGTAGGTGGGAGAGGCTGTGCCTGTCACCACACCTGTTAACTGGCTTAGGTACCTCTGCTGTCTGACTACTAACCTAAATATATGAGTGACAGTAGTGGTCCCTCGGACGAGGCAGCGACCACTGCTGCTACTGCTAGTACTAATGATGCTGCTGTTACTGACAATGCTGCTACTGTGCTTACTACTGCTGTCGCTAGTACCACCATCACTATCTCTACTGTTACTATTATTGCTGCTGTTCCTACTGCTGTTCTAACAGTTCCTGCAGCTTGGTCTACCTGGAGGGTGTTTCGGGGGTCATCGCCCCCCCCCCGGCTGCTTTGTGGTCATCATGAAAGCGTCTCTGCTGTTTCCTTCTTGAATTTGTTGTATAGCAAATTTTCAAAGTCACTCCCTACGAAAGCAAAAGACTCGGCAGGCGATGTAACATATCCCCAATGAAAAGCAGGGGTGCCACTAGCACGTTGATGGACAACACAAGTGTCAGTGGCCCAAGACTGTTCAACTGCCTCCCAGCATACATCAGGGGGATTACCAACAAACCCCTGGCTGTCTTCAAGCAGGCACTGGACAGGCACCTCAAGTCGGTACCTGACCAGCCAGGCTGTGGTTCGTACGTTGGACTGCGTGCGGCCAGCAGTAACAACCTGGTTGATCAGGCTCTGATCCAACATGAGGCCTGGTCACAGACAGGGCCGCAGGGGCGTTGACCCCTGGAACTCTCTCCAGGTATACTCCAGGTATACTGTACGATTCTCCAAAAATAATTATATTTTAGTTACTATTAACATCTTATCAGAAGATATCAGAAACACTGCTGGGACAAGTGTAGAAGTCTTCAAGAGGAAACTGGATAAGTATCTCCACCAAGTGCCGGATCAACCAGGCTGTGATGAATTTGTGGGCTAGCAGGCCGAGGAAGCACCAGACGAGCCTGGGCCCATGGCCGTGCTCTGGGAGTATAAAAAAAATAAGAACATAAGAACATAAGAAAGGAGGAACACTGCAGCAGGCCTGTTGGCCCATACTAGGCAGGTCCTTCACAATCCATCCCACTAACAGAATATTTGCTCAACCCAATTTTCAAAGCTACCCAAGAAATAAGCTTTGACAATTCTACCCACTCATGCGCGAGTCCCACTCAAATCCAACCCCTCTCACTCATAAGAACATAAGAACATAAGAAGGAGAACACTGCTAGCAGGCCTGTTGGCCCATACTAGGCAGGTCCTTCACAATCCGTCCCACTAACAGAATATTTGCTCAACCCAACTTCAATGCTATTTATCCAACCTAAATTTGAAACTACCCAAGGTCCTAGCTTCAATAACCCTACTAGGCAGACTGTTCCACTCATCAACTACCCTATTTCCAAACCAATACTTTCCTATATCCTTTCTAAATCTAAACTTATCTAACTTGAATCCATTATTGCGGGTTCTCTCTTGGAGAGATATCCTCAAGACCTTATTTATATCCCCTTTGTTAATACCCATTTTCCACTTGTATACCTCGATCATGTCTTCCCTCATTCTACGTCTTACAAGTGAATGTAATTTTAGGGTCTTCAATCTTTCTTCGTAAGGAAGATTTCTAATGCTATGTATTAATTTAGTCATTCTACGCTGAATGTTTTCTAACGAATTTATGTCCATTCTGTAATATGGAGACCAGAACTGAGCTGCGTAATCTAGGTGAGGCCTTACTAATGATGTATAAAGCTGTAATATAACCTCTGGACTTCTGTTGCTAACACTTCTTGATATAAATCCCAGTAATCTATTTGCCTTATTACGTACGCTTTGGCATTGCTGTCTTGGTTTAAGGTTGCTGCTTACCATCACCCCCAAGTCCTTCTCGCAATCTGTATGGCTAAGTTCTACGTTATTTAACTTATAAGTGCTAGGGTTATGGACACTCCCGAGCTTCAGAACGTTGCATTTATCTACATTGAACTGCATCTGCCACTTTTCTGACCACGAATTAAGTTTGTCTAAATCTTCCTGAAGTTCTATGACATCTATGTTTGAATCAATTATCCTACCTATCTTCGTGTCGTCGGCGAATTTGCTCATATCACTAGTAATTCCCTCATCAAGGTCATTGATATATATTATAAATAACAATGGGCCTAAGACTGATCCCTGTGGAACACCACTTGTTACAAGTCCCCATTCGGATTTAACCCCATTTATGCACACTCTCTGCTTCCTATTGGTGAGCCATGACTCGATCCATGACAGCACTTTTCCCCCAATGCCATGAGCTGCCACTTTCTTTAACAGTCTCTGGTGCGGTACTCTATCAAAAGCCTTACTAAAGTCTAAATAAACAATATCGAATTCTTTATCGTGATCAACAGCCTCAAAAGCTTTACTGAAGAAGGTTAATAAATTAGATAGGCAGGAACGGCCCCTCGTGAATCCATGCTGGGTATCATTAATCAAATTATGGTTATCTAGATGGCTTCTAATAATATCAGCTATAATTGACTCTAGTAATTTGCCTACAATTGAGGTCAGGCTTATTGGGCGGTAGTTTGACGGTAGTGACTTGTCCCCTGCTTTAAAAATAGGAATTACATTAGCCATCTTCCACATATCAGACACTACACCTGTTCAGTCAGGCTGTTGCTCCTGGCAGCCTGCTGGTAATTTTCTTAACTTTTAAGAAACCTTGGAGCCTTTGTTTCAATACTTTGGATTAGGTTGAGTATTTTTGGGTGGGTACTTTGCGTTAGGTTGAGTATTTTAGGTTAGGTTGAGTGCTTTGTGTTAGGGTGAGTATTCACTCTTGAGAAAGTTCGTAACCTTGGAGATGAAGTTTGATTCCATTCTATGTAAGATCTTACTGTGATGAGTGTCTTTACTTAATATATATTCAGTAAACAGACGTGTGGCATGCCTCTTCAATTAACTATCAAGGCCTATACTATAACTAGCACCATTGCATGCTTCTAGCTAAATGACTCTGTTAAGTTGCTGGTCGTTTGGTATGTGGTGTTACACTGGAAGGCATGGTGCTAGCACTGGTAGTCTGAGTGATCAGGCGAGGATGGTCTTTATACATGCGGTAATTAAATCTTTGTGATGGTAGCAGAGGAGATGGGAAGGCGACGAGGCCGAGTGCACGGTGCACTTGGTGACTCACTGTGGCTGGTGTGTATGTGCTGGTCACCAGTTACGGTGACCTACTTCCCCTGTTCTCTCTTGACCATCCAGACCTTAATAGGCTGCAAGTGTGGCCCGTGGCCTGGGAGGCAGTGCTCTCGCTTCGCAAGCTGTGTGTTCTTGGTTCCATCCTCGGCAAGGGTAGAAACATTGGGCGTGTTTCCTTACACCTGTTGTCCCGTTCACCTAGAAAATAAGTAGGTACCTAGGTGTTAGTTGACTGGTGTGGGTCGCATCCTGGGGGACAAGATTGAGGACCCCAATTGAAATAAGACACAGTCCTCCATGACGCACTGCCTTTCTTGGGTTCCCCTGGGTGGCTGACCCTCCGGGGTTAAAAATCCGAATAAAATCTTATCTTACACTTACGGTGATGATCCCTCCCTCTTCTCTGTGTTACAGGGGAGGAGAGGCACTGACTTGTTAGTACTGAGCCTCAGTGGACACTTCCTTCATATTACCTTCATAAATTGCACACGTGACACTTGGGTATCTTTATAAGAACATAAGAACATAAGAAAGGAGGAACACTGCAGCAGGCCTGTTGGCCCATTCTAGGCAGAGTGGCTTCATCAGTCCAATACAAAGAAGAATGGTGAATTCAGCTCAGGAGGAGTTTGAGGTAATCAGTCCCTCAGCCTGCGGTCGATGTAATGAGCCCATCAATCTTGAAAAGACTGTCGGTTCTCTGAACCATTTATCTGCATTCATGCTACCTTACAGGTATTCTAGCAGCTTCCATTACTATAGGTGTCTGCTAGACTACACCACAGTTAGGTTAGCAATTTTACCATATTAAAGTCTTGAGAGTACGAGTGTTTCTACAATGTGGAATTACTGGTTTGGTAACTCTTGTTCGCAACGTTTATCTAACACGCCCTCTTGCAAAAGAAGATAAAAATTATATCTTATTTTTATTCCAAAGTCTTTTACATTTTCATTCCGTTTTACGTACTAAAATAGATCCAGTGAAATTCAGGGACGCCATGAGTACATTAAGTGAACAGCACTACTGTGTCATCATTGGTGAGTCTGGAGACAGCCACACTACCTCGTGATACTTGCCCAAAAATGTGCCATAGTTCAGTGAATGAGGGAAGAGTTATTATTAAGTGTCCAGCATTCTACGTGAATGTTATGACGAGTGTCAAATCTCATGAACTTGCAAACTATAATTCTACAACCTAAAGGATTTTTTTGTCAAAGACCTCGCGGTTGCTAGCCTCATCATTCATTCATTGATGTAGGTTAGCCAGGACGGGTCCTGGTCCGGGTCTTCTCTGGCAGTGGCTCCCGAAGGAATGTCGGAGTTTGTACAAGTGATGTATCCTTTACAATCCTGTGGCAGAGGCACCGTGAGCATTCGTGTCAAGTGTAGTACCGCTTACAGCCCTGTGTCAAGATCACGGTGAATCGTCTTCGGTTCAAGTGGTTTCAGGACCGGTGTTCTTCCTGTCTGGCCTCATTAACCAAACTGTTGGGTCGTGCCACATGCAACTCAACATATACACCACAGCCCGGCTGGTTAGAAACTGACTTGAACTTATCAGCTGATACACCATGGTCGTGATTGTCAGAAGCTTTTACAAAGTCAGTATACACTACATTAGCATTTACTTTATCTTCCAGTGCTTCCAAGACACTCGTATGGTCTTGGTATTGCGAAAGGCAGGAGCGACCTGCTCTAAACCCATTCTACCACGGGTAGAGCAAGTCTTGTGATTCCATGTAACTGCCAATATTGCTTCTTAAGATTATTTCAATGATTTTTTATATGAGACATTAGCACAGTTGGTTTATAGTTTTTTGCCATTGCTTTAATGCCATCTTTGTAAAACGAGACTATATTGGTGGATTCTATTGACTGTCGATTGAAACGTGTGACCATAATAGTTTCTCTATAGAATATATAGGGAACATGATAGTGGTATCTTGCAATTCTTTATGAATATGGAGTTGCACGAGTCAGGTCCTGGTGCAGAGTGCATGGGCATACTATCAATGGCTTCTTCAAGTCTAGTGAAACTAAGGTTAAGTCGGAAACTGTGATGATGTGGAGATTGACAGCTCTAGCTCCTCCCCCCTTTTTGATTTTATTGATTGCTATTCTACTCCCTCCTACTTATCTTTTCCTCTCCCTCTCTCCCCCTGCATGTGGGCGTCTCCTGCGGCTGAACCCAGTATGTGCTGGGTCTGGTGCTGCCATGAGCGTCACACTTGATGTTCTGGTCACGTGGAGGAAATTTGCATAGAAATGTGTGTGGCCTCGTTGTGTTAACTGAACGATGTTGGGCTGTGGTTAGCGCAGGCTAGTGCACTCTGTAGGCGCACTGCAGAGGTAGTGCACTCTGTAGGCGCACTGCAGAGGTGTGGTGCAGGGGCGCACTATGGCGGCATGTGGCATGGTGGCTCACTGTAATGAAATATGTTAAATTAGTGTGGAACAGTGCAGTACTGTACAAGGATATGGTGGTGATATGTTGTGTATATATTGTACGATGGTCTACCTGGAGTGTTTCCAGGGCCAACGCCTTCGTGGCCCTGTCCCAGACCAGGCCTCCCGATAGGTGGGCTGATCAACCAAGTAGTCCCAACATCAGCACCACAGCCTGGTCGATCAGGCACTGACTTAAGAAAGTTGTTCAGTTTTTTTCTTGAAGACAGCCAGGTGTCTGTTGGTAATCCCCCTTATGTATGAAGGGAGGACGTTGGAAAGTCTTGGTCCCTTCACATTTATTGAGTTTTCTCCTAGTGTACTCGTGGCACATCTGCCTATCATTGCACTGTCCAGCCTCTTACTTTCACGTGGGATAATGTGTGTGTGTGTACTCACCTAATTGTACTCACCTAATTGTGGTTGCAGGGGTCGAGACTCAGCTCCTGGCCCCGCCTCTTCGCTGTCCGCTACTGGGTCTCTGCTCTCCATGCTCCATGAGCTTTATCATACCTTGTCTTAAAACTATGTATGGTTCCCGCCTCCACTATATCGTTCGGTAGACTATTCTACTTCCTAACTACTCTATGGCTGAAGAAATGCTTCCTAACATCCCTTTGACTCATCTGAGTCTTCAGCTTCCAGTTGTGTCCCCTTGTTTCTGTGTTCCCTCTCTGGAACATCCTGTCACTCTACCTTGTCGATTCCCCGCAGTATTTTATATGTTATCATGTCTCCTCTAACCCTTCTGTCCTCCAGTGTTGTTAGTCCTATTTCCCTCAATCTTTCCTCATAGGAAAGGTGTGTGTGTGTGTGTGTGTGTGTGTATTACGCATGTGCAGATTTGGGACCAACCCTTGTAAAATTTCCCAGGTATAGATTAATGTATCTCCCTCGTATGGTATGTGTGGTATTGAGTGGGTCGATACTATTGTAGTATAAGTTTAGTGGTGGTGTGTGGCTGGTTCAGTTGTGTAGGTTGTGGTTGTGTAGGCTGTGTGGTTGGTATATATGTGTATTAAGTGTTAGAAAATTGTGGGTTGCGTGGGTGGTGTGTACCAGTGTACGTGCTCTGGCTTGTGAGTTTGAGAGAGAGGCAAACAGTGGCTTTTCTAGTGGTGTTGTGGTAGTGTTGTAGTGGCTTTTCTAGTGGTGTTGTGGTAGTGTTGTAGTGGCTTTTCTAGTGGTGTTGTGGTAATGTTGTAGTGGCTTTTCTAGTGGTGTTGTGGTTTTCTAGATTGTGGTAGTGTTTTTTTTCTTTTGTGGTTTGTATTGATATTTATGCAGTGGTGGTGGTTATTGTAGTGGGTGTGTGTATTACGTAGATGTTTTTGTGGTGGTTTGTATATGTGATGGATGCTTCCGGGGGATAAGAGTCTGCACACCCGCAGCATGGTTTCAGACCAGGCCTCCTGGTGGATCAAGGTCAAGTCAACCAGGCTGTTGCTGCTGGCTGCAAGCAGTCCAACATACGAACAAAGCCCGGCTAGTAAGGCACTGATTTAAGGACCTTCCTGAAGACAACCAGAAGTTGGTTGATAATTCGGCATATACACGAAGGAAGGTTGGTCATACTGGGTGCTACTGGCCCACCTGTGAGGGTGGGTGCTACTGGCCCACCTGTGAGGGTGGGTGCTACTGGCCCACCTGTGAGGGTGGGTGCTACTGCCCCACCTGTGAGGGTGGGTGCTACTGGCCCACCTGTGAGGGTGGGTGCTACTGGCCCACCTGTATGATGGGTGAGGGTGGGTGCTACTGGCCCACCTGTATGATGGGTGAGGGTGGGTGCTACTGGCCCACCTGTATGATGGGTGAGGGTGGGTGCTACTGGCCCACCTGTATGATGGGTGAGGGTGGGTGCTACTGGCCCACCTGTATGATGGGTGAGGGTGGGTGCTACTGGCCCACCTGTATGATGGGTGAGGGTGGGTGCTACTGGCCCACCTGTATGATGGGTGAGGGTTGTGGTGGAGGCGGCCTGGCTTCTTGCTACCTCTGAAGCCCCTCCCCTCACACCCCTCCCTCCCTCCCCTACCCACCCATCACCACCCCTCCTCTCCCTACCACCTCCCACCCTCCTCTACCCACCCATCACCCCTCCCTCACCCTTCACCCACCTCTTTCTCCTCCCTCCCCTCCTACCCACCTTCCACTCACTTCCCCACCCCACTCACTTCCCACCCTCCACTCACTTCCCCCACCCCCACTCACTTCCCCACCCCCACTCACTTCCCCCACCCCACACTCACTTCCCCCACCCCCACTCACTTCCCCCACCCCCACTCACTTCCCCACCCCACTCACTTCCCCACCCCACTCACTTCCACCCCCCTCACCCCCACTCACTTCCCCACCCCACTCACTTCCCACCCACTCACTTCCCCCACCCCCACTCACTTCCCCACCCCCACTCACTTCCCCACCCCCACTCACTTCCCCACCCCACTCACTTCCCCACCCCACTCACTTCCCCACCCCACTCACTTCCCCACCCCCACTCACTTCCCCACCCCACTCCCACTCCCCTCACTCCCCACTCACTTCCCCACCCCCACTCACTTCCCCACCCCACTCACTTCCCCACTCCCTTCCCCACCCCCACTCACTTCCACTCCCACCACCCTCCCATTTCCATCCCACAATTATCACCACCCTACCACTATCCCTCTGCCACCTCACCAATGCCCCTACCCCAACCACTACTCCCACCACCACTTCCTACCCACTGTGAACTTCCACTTAACATGAGGTGAAAGTAACCTGGTGGACCGGAAGGTAAGGTTCAGAGGACCCCTTCCTTGAGGGGGATGGGTTGTATTCACCAAAAAAATTCGGAGGGGTCGAGACGTAGCTCCTGGCATCGCCTCTTGGGGTTGTCATATCTACTCTTGAAGCTGTATATTGAGTTTGCCTCCACCGCTGCCTCATCCAAGTCATTCCGTGTTTCAACCGTCCTGAGGCTAAAGAATCCAACTGCCTGCACTGGTGGTAGGTGAGAGGGGGAGGGGAAACTTGAGGTGTTGGTGAGAGGAGTGTGTTAGGGGTAGGTAAGAGAGGGAATGGGGCTCTTTCTGGGGTTTGGTGGGGGCATGGTTGTGTCTGGGGTGTAGGTGAGAGAGGGTAAAGGGTTGTGTCTGGAGGCTGGTGAAGGAAGGCAGGAGCAGCATCCACCTCATCTTCACTCCAGACACCGGCTGGCAAGCAAGAACATAAATACATATGATAGCAGCCACCACTAGCCTCTCTCACTCTTGGCTCTCTCACTCTCCTCTCGCTCTTGGCTTTCTCACTCTCACTCTCGGCTCTCTCATTCTCGCCTCTCCTTCCATCCTTCTAGTCATCACTTAGTGGATGATCCATCTCCATCCTTCTAGTCATCACTTAGTGGATGATCCATCCTCATCCTTCCATCCTTCTAGTCATCACTTAGTGGATGATCCATCCTCATCCTTCTAGCGATCATCCTCATACTTATTTTGAGTTATTTATTCTTCCCATTCATAAACAATTAAAATTTGTTACCCTTGAAAGTCATATTATTTTCAAATGCCCTTTGGAAGACTTTGATAGCATGCAGATCATCTCTAATGAGGAAAATCTGCATGAGAATCGGGGATTTTCATGCTTATTTTGGTATCATCCTCAACGGATGACACTAAAACACTTGTGGTGTTTGTGTCTGTTATGAGGATGAAAAACAGAAGAGGTGCTAGGACCGACCCTGTGGATGCCAATTTTTTTCTTACTTTCCTGGGAGACTAGTTTTTGTTTGGTATCACTGATATTTGTTAGAAATTTGAATCTACATACAGTGGACCCCCGAGTTTCGTAAAAACTTCACTCCTGAAGTCTGCTCAAGTGCCATTACCGAACGAATTTACTCCCTTAAGGAAAAATTTCACGTAGGTTAGTCTATTTCAGACCCCCAAAAATACACTTCCACAAGAACTTACAAAATTATACTTACATAATTGCACGATTTCCGGGGTATTCGTTAACCGAGGGTCCACTGTATATACCTACTGTTTCCCTGTCTGTGAGGGGAGGTCTTTTATGAAAATGGATTTACTCTACATCTTTGTTTTAAGATCTTAAATGTTGCCAAAAAAAATATATATAAATATATATATTTGTATTGCATTGCTGTGAACTTATGATTTTGTTGCAGTTCATTTAGTTTCGAGTCTGGTTCAACTCTCACTTGTTGTGGGGTGCCTGCTGTAAGTGGGTAGTGCTGGGAAGTACCATCATTGTAACGGTGGTAAACAGTCAGACTGGTGCTACTGCAGCGAAATACTATCATTGTATCTGGTGGCACAGAGCCAGAATATGGCGGCGTGTGAGGAAAGTCGGTGAGTAACGGCACTTGCAACTGGTGGTCCTTCAAGCAAGGTTTTTGTTGAAGGTAGGAGGAGGGAGACACTGCCCCACCCCCTTGCCCTTCTCCCTGACATCGGCTTCAGGTGAACTTCAGATAAGTGATGTCAGCCTCAGGTGGTGCGGGGAAGGCCATGGGGACGCTGGATCACCTAGTTACTTGATGTTACCTGGTATATAACCACCCTTCTAGGAAGGTGCCTCGTTGAAGTGCTCGTGATTCCAGGATTTGAAGCTACTCCCTTACTGGGGGGGGGGGGCATGAGGCTGGATTTATTTATATTTTTCTGGAATCCTCGTCCCTGACCGCTAGGTTTATGCTTGACTCCTTTCATGTAGATGGCTTATGTTGTGAAGAATTAGACACATATACAACATCTGGGTATCTTTATTTGTAGACGTTTCGCCCTCCAGTGGCTCTATCAATACCATTCAAGGACATAATGGAAGACAGAAGGACTATATACAAAAGATGAGGTAATCACTCCCTCAACCTTGGAGTTGGTGAGGATCACCTTAGTCTTGAAGACTATACGGTGCTCTTCAACTCCAAGGTTCAGGGACTGATTACCTCATCTTTTGTATATAGTTTTACATTTCCCATTATGTCCTTGTGTTGTACTGATAAAGCCAACGGATGGTGAAACGTAAAGGTAACCAGATATTGCACATATCTAATTCTTCATCTGGTCGGTATTATCTACCATTCATGTACGACCTGTAACGGGTAGTCGTCCAGTACGACTTGTTGTAATGGGCAGTCGTCCAGTACGACTTGTGTTGTAACGGGCAGTCGTCCAGTACGACTTTTGTTGTAACGGGCAGTCGTCCAGTACGACTTGTGTTGTAATGGGCAGTCGTCCATTACGACTTGTGTTGTAACGGGCAGTCGTCCAGTCGTGTTGTGATCGTACTTCTCCGCAGTCTACACACCTTCATGGTCTCTTCTATAGTTCGACCCTCTAACCTTCCCTCTCCTAATTTTCATTCTCTCTTCGACTAGATACTCAGCTCATAGCACCGTATGATCCCTTGTAACTAATACCACCCCATGCTCAGTTTCGGTAGAATATGATTTAATTAGTAAGTAAGCAACTCTTGTAGCTGCCTCACGTGTTCTTGACTACTACTACCTGTACTTGCGTCTGGGGGTCACCGCCCCCGCATCCTAAATGTGACATTTTTTTAATTAAGTTTGTTTAAAGAGCGGATGTTGAGTCCACTGTGAAATAAATCGCTAAGTTCACAGTGACCAAGACTATTCAACACCCACCCTTCATACATAAGGTGAATTACCAAAAAAAGACCCCTGGCTGTCTGGAAGAGGGAAATTGATAAGTTAATTTCCTGATTCACCGAGCTGTGATGCCTACATTGACCTGCTGTTAGCACTGATGGCCATGTTGAGCAGACCTTAAACCAAGAAATCTGGTCTGGAACCCCATGACTTGACTACAGGTTGGCTTGTTAGTGTGGTGTTGTAGATGCAGCAGCAGCATCCTCGCAGCTGCTGCTGCATGTACCTACAAGGCCAATAGGCCTCGTCATAGACCAGGCCTGTTGGCCCTGTAGAACTGGGAGGCCTGGTCCAGGACCAGTGACCCTCCCTGAATCCTCTTCAGGTACTCTACCGTTAACAACAGTCCAACGTAGGCCCCGCAGCACGACGCAGGTAGCACTGCTACTGTGACAAAAGCTGAACATAAAACTATATTAATGAAAATCTAATTAATAATGGTTGCAGTGGAGTCATAATACAACAATAATGAAATCGTTGAAGTAAGTAACGGTCTTATAAAGTTCAAACGGCGAGGCTTTAAAAGGCTATTCAGTGCACTGGTCCGATAAATAGTGTTAAGGGTAGGTAACTCGAGTCGTTTCTGAAAGTTGACCGGTCCAGCAAGTGGTTGTACAGTGGGTGGTGGTGAAGTTAGTGGTTGTACAGTGGGTGGTGGTGAAGTTAGTGGTTGTACCGTGGGTGGTGGTGAAGTTAGTGGTTGTACCGTGGGTGGTGGTGAAGTTAGTGGTTGTACCGTGGGTGGTGGTCAAGTTAGTGGTTGTACAGTGGGTGGTGGTCAAGTTAGTGGTTGTACAGTGGGTGGTGGTGAAGTTAGTGGTTGTACCGTGGGTGGTGGTGAAGTTAGTGGTTGTACCGTGGGTGGTGGTCAAGTTAGTGGTTGTACAGTGGGTGGTGGTGAAGTTAGTGGTTGTACAGTGGGTGGTGGTGAAGTTAGTGGTTGTACAGTGGGTGGTGGTGAAGTTAGTGGTTGTACCGTGGGTGGTGGTCAAGTTAGTGGTTGTACAGTGGGTGGTGGTCAAGTTAGTGGTTGTACAGTGGGTGGTGAAGTTAGTGGTTGTACAGTGGGTGGTGGTCAAGTTAGTGGTTGTACAGTGGGTGGTGGTCAAGTTAGTGGTTGTACAGTGGGTGGTGGTCAAGTTAGTGGTTGTATAGTGGGTGGTGGTGAAGTTAGTGGTTGTACCGTGGGTGGTGGTCAAGTTAGTGGTTGTACAGTGGGTGGTGGTCAAGTTAGTGGTTGTACAGTGGGTGGTGGTGAAGTTAGTGGTTGTACAGTGGGTGGTGGTGAAGTTAGTGGTTGTACAGTGGGTGGTGGTCAAGTTAGTGGTTGTACAGTGGGTGGTGGTCAAGTTAGTGGTTGTACAGTGGGTGGTGGTGAAGTTAGTGGTTGTACAGTGGGTGGTGGTGAAGTTAGTGGTTGTACAGTGGGTGGTGGTGAAGTTAGTGGTTGTACAGTGGGTGGTGGTCAAGTTAGTGGTTGTACAGTGGGTGGTGGTGTGGCCTCCACCTGTGCTGGAAGACACTGTGTTAAGGATCTTTTGGTTTACCAATTAGTTTATTGGGTGATTGGGTTACACTGCCAGTGATTGGGTTACACTGCTAGTGATTGGGTTACACTGCCAGTGATTGGGTTACACTGGCAGTGATTGGGTTACACTGGCAGTGATTGGGTTACACTGCCAGTGATTGGGTTACACTGTCAGTGATTGGGTTACACTGTCAGTGATTGGGTTACACTGCCAGTGATTGGATTACACTGTTAGTGATTAGGTTACACTGTCAGTGATTGGGTTACACTGCCAGTGATTGGGTTACACTGCCAGTGATTGGGTTAATGATTTAATGAACTATTCATTGATTTACTTAATGGCTGATTTATCGATCGTTTCAACTAAAAAGTTAAATACAAATTGGATTTCACTGAATTGCTTCTTATTCTACGGAGTCCGATCTCTGAATATATTTTTTAGTACCACTGTCCCCTCAAGGGTGGCTTGATACCACTGAGGGGCTCTTGATCCGAGGAACATGACTCAGCTTCCCCTTGGATCGAACCTGAATGACTCCCATTTTCAAGGCGCTATGTGACTCCCAACGGGTTTAAAAAATGAAATGCTCCTGTTTGTGGTTGCAGAGGTCGAGTCACAGCTCCTGGCCTCTACATAACTTTGAAGACGGTACTGCTAGCAGCATAGTCATGTTGGTCGTCGTTCAGGAGACCTGAACGACCAGCTACTGGTACACTCCAGCTAAAGTTATATATAATTTCTAGAAGGGAAACAGATCACAGCTCAGTTCACAGCTAATTTTCAAGGTAGAGAAAATCTTAATGCGAGGCTTCGATCAGTCCTTTACCGTTATGAAATCTCCAGTTTCTGGGTTGTGAATGCGAGGCTTCGATCAGTCCTTTACCGTTATGAAATCTCCAGTTTCTGGGTTGTGAATGCGTTAATTGAATTGTCAAAAATCTTTGTCTTGTAAATATTTTTCTGGCGATGTTTCTTCCGACGACTACTTTCATGTACTTGCGAAAGCAGGTTGTAATTCTTCCATTACGGACGTTTCCACAACCTTTTCACTATACACTCTTATGATATCTGTGGACCTGCGAGTCGCTAGCAGCAACAGCCTGGTTGATCAGGCAGTGTGCGAGAAAGTATGGCCTTCGTCCGGGCTGGGAGGGTAGGCGAGCCCTTGACAAGGTCACTGGTATGCAGCTTCTCAGATATGATATAGCGTCATACCTCCCAGCCTTTGTCAATAATTCAATATCCGTCATTGTGAAAATCTATCGTAATAACGGCATTGAATCCAATGCAGTCCACCTGCCTGTAGCTTACATGTGTGTATTGCACACTGGTAGTCCTGGTCTCCTCTCAGGCTGGTGGAACACTAGGCTGCTGGGTGGGAAGCCGAGGGAGAGCGGAAAGTGAGCTCCAACTTACCAAGCTGAGAGAGGGGGAAAGTAGACCGTAGACAGAGTATCATTGGAGGAAGAGGAAGTGCTAAACGCATGTAAATAATTGGTTGAGTGATTAGGTTTCAAGCTTATCGACTTTACCTGTACTCCACCAGTCAAAAATACTTTAATTCCTAAAATATGGGTTAAAATATTAACTCTCAGTATACAGTATATACTTATGTAACAAATGGGAATCTTTATTGAAGAAACGTTTCGCCACACAGTGGCTTCATCAGTCCAATACAAAGCAGAAAGGTATAAGGAGAGGTGGAGTTTGAGGTAATCAGTCCCTCGGCCTGGAATCGGTGTCCCACTGTGATCCCGCCGCCTTCTGCTTCGACTCTCCTGAAGCAGAAGCCACTTCTCTGGCCCCATGCTGTACTTCCTACAAGATTAATGGACTGAACACATCGATTCCAGACTGAGGGACTGATTACCTCAAACTACTACTACTCCTTATTCCTTCCTGCTTTGTATTGGACTGATGAAGCCACTGTGTGGCGAAACGTTTCTTCAATAAAGATTCCCATATGTTGCATAAGTGTCTCAATTTTTCAGGTTGTCGATTTTCAAAACCATTCATCACATACAGTATATACAATGCATGAAACATATTTCTTGGTGTGCATATCCTTGTAATTAGTTAAAGAATAAGACGAAAGAATAATCATTACTCTAACATATCCCTTAAAAACACTCATAAACAAATTAACATCAGCTGCACAGCATAAAAACCTATGGATCATATCATGCGTGTGATCCATACTTGGGTATGCAGTGCCCGCATACAACACATCAGTAAAAAAAGGTGACCCTGAAGGAAGTTCAAAAGAGTGAAGAACATGTGTGTCAGCCAGATCTTCTCTCCTCTCATAAAGCCCCACTGTAGGTGAAACGTCGTATAATGTAGTTCTTCCTTATTAACGTGTCTGAATTAGTTTGCTAGAGGAACGTACACGTGATATAATCTTGAGAGGAAGTACCTGACCTGAACGGGGCCGTCAACACTGAAGAGTATTCTAAACGAGAGCACAAGCTGTTTGAATAGTGTCACCACTGGAGCTATTTTCCTTGTTTTGAAAGTTCTCATCCCGTCACCTTCCTGGTTGTCGTAAAATTTACCTTATTGTGTTGTAATGAAAGGTCAGCAGACAATTACTCAGAAGTCTTTCACGTGTTCCTTTCGTTCTATTTGATGTTCTCTTTGTTTTGTATACAGTGTCCCGTTGGAGTTCTTCATTCTTTCCATACCTAAGCAGCTGGAACTTATCACCACTGGGAAACCCTGCTTATATATTTCTGTAATTTTTTAGTGTCTTCTACCGGTGATTTTCATGCTTATTTTGGTGTCATCTTCAGATAATAAAAACATCCGTCACAGCTTTATATCTGTCTGTTATGAGGATAAGAAATAGTGGAGGAGCCAGTACAGTGCTTGGGGTACTGAGCTTTTTACCTCGCTAATACTGGATTTTGCTCTGTTTACTGTTATTTGTGTTCTGTCTGCCAGAAAGTTGAAAATCCATCTGCTTACCTTCCCAGTTATGCTTATGGCCCTCATTTTGTGCGCTATCACCCCATGATCGCATTTGTGAAACGCCTTTGCAAAATCTGTGTTATCACATTTGCGTTTTAGTTTTCTTCAAAAGCCTTCGTAAATCTGTCATAGTGGTTTATCAGTTGAGACAGGCATGATAATTTGTTATCACTCTTACGAAGACTTTTATGGTGTGAAAAATTAGAGCTACTGGTTTCTATTTTTTTGGGTAGTGCTCTACTGCCTCCTTAATGTAAAGGAGCTATGTCTGCACTCTTTAAATTTTAACTCTCGTATTTCACTAGAGTCTAAGCTCTTTCTCCAAAATATATTAAGTGAGAAACAGCTTAGATCTAGGCGAAATACCAGAGACCTAAAAGAGTGCAGACACAGCTACTTTGCATAAGAGAGGTAGAGCACTAGTCCTGGACTGGGACGCAGGTAGTGGGCAGTAGATGGTAGTGAGGTAGGAGGTTGGTGCTGTGCGCTTCAAGCAATAGTGTACACTTAGAGAAAAAAGTAGTGCGACAGGCGCTCCATCCTGAGGTACCCCGGGCTGTGGTGGTGGTGGCAGCCTGCTGTGCTGTCTTCCTGCCCTCACAGTAGTGATGGTGGCAGCCTGCTGTGCTCTGTTACTGCCCTCACAGTAGTGGCAGCAGCAGCCTGCTGACCTGTCTTCCTGCCTTCACAGTAGTGGTGGCAGCAGCAGACCGCTAACCTGTCTTCCTGCGTTCACAGTAGTGGTGGTGGCAGCCTGATATGCTCTCTTACTGCCCTCACAGTACTGGTGGTAGCATTCTGTTGACCTGTTTTCCTGCCGTCACGGTAGTGGTGGTGGTGGCAGCAGCAGCAGCCTGCCGACCTGTCTTCCTGCCGTCACAGTAGTGGTGGTGGCGGCGGCAACCTGCTGACCTGTTTTCCTGTCCTGGTGGCGGTGGGCGGCAGTCGGTAAATGAGGGGGAGGGGATGGAGGGCAGTAAGTTTATTTAGGTACTGGTATTCATAAGTACAATTGCATAAATATAGGTGACTACAGTTGTCACACACAGTGACACGTGTGTAAATCACGTAGGATAACCCCCCAAATTTCTGACTTATTTCCGTTGAGGTCTAGAGTTTAGCGCTGCGCCACTGAGCTGGGAAGGTGTGGGGAGGGGTCACTGCTGGTGCTGCTGATGCAGAAATGTTACAGAAATGCTGTATACTGTTCTGTACCCCACGTAATTGACTTGTTCCCACGTCTTGTCGGTTTCACAACGCCATTTAACATATAAGTCCAAGCAATGCAGAAAAAAACCACATGGGGTTGAAATCTTTAGCTCTTGATCTTTCACACACTCGTGCGTCGTCAGGAGCTATGCAATGTTGAAAGACAGCAACAGATAGGGTTATTGCAATATAAATCCAGGTAATTATCTAGGTAATATAAATGCAAGTGTTCTATTATCCTGGCCCAAGGCCGGGCTCCGAGAGTAGAAAAACTCCCGAAACTCATCAAAGGTATATCAGAGGTATTGAGCACACACTTAGGCATTGTTGTTTTGCCTTCAGACTTCTGCTTACCATTACTCCCAAGTCACAGGGGACGGGGACATTATTGACATAAACAAAAGGCAGAGAAGAATAAATAAAAGGGGATATCCTCACATTCAACAAAACTATATTGTCTGCTACCGCAGTATAAGTCTTAATAAATTTCTGTGAATGATTTAAGACAAGAATGGGCGGGGGATCGAACCGTAGCCCTAGTATGTAGCAGGTCCAGCGCTGTAACCACTGAGATACAAGGCTATCATGAGAAGATTTTATAAACAGAACCTCGGTTCATGCTTCCGATAGCAACATTGTTTGGCCTGCTGAAAAGCGGGAGTGCCAGAGAGAGCACGAAGGGTGCCAGAGAGAGCGCTATGTTATAGGATATTCCTGGTCTTTCTCCTGAGACTAGTGGCGACAGGGAAGCCTGATAAAGTGGATGGGAAGGAGCGAAGCTGAGCCTGGTGTGTTATATGGAGGTTGACTGGGCAGTGATGGATGGTGGAGCCAAGTTTTCCCTCTCCAGGGTGTGGTATACATGGTGTGGTGGTGTAGGGTGTGGTGTACATGGTGTGGTGGTGTAGGGTGTGGTATACATGGTGTGGTGGTGTAGGGTGTGGTGTACATGGTGTGGTGGTGTAGGGTGTGGTGTACATGGTGTGGTGGTATAGGGTGTGGTGTACATGGTGTGGTGGTGTAGGGTGTGGTATACATGGTGTGGTGGTATAGGGTGTGGTGTACATGGTGTGGTGGTGTAGGGTGTGGTGTACATGGTGTGGTGGTGTAGGTTGTGGTGTACATGGTGTGGTGGTGTAGGGATGTGGTGGTGTAGGGTGTGGTGGTGTAGGGTGTGGTGTACATGGTGTGGTGCATGGTGTGGTGGTAGGGTGTGGTGTACATGGTGTGGTGGTGTAGGGTGTGGTATACATGGTGTGGTGGTGTAGGGTGTGGTGTACATGGTGTGGTGTAGGGTGTGGTGTACCATGGTGTGGTGGTGTAGGGTGTGGTGTACATGGTGTGGTGGTGTAGGGTGTGGTGTACATGGTGTGGTGGTGTAGGGTGTGGTGTACATTGTTTAGGGTGTGGTGTACATGGTGTGGTGGTGTAGGGTGTGGTGTACATGGTGTGGTGGTGTAGGGTGTGGTGTACATGGTGTGGTGGTGTAGGGTGTGGTGTACATGGTGTGGTGTAGGGTGTGGTGTACCATGGTGTGGTGGTGTAGGGTGTGGTGCTGAAGGAGCCGGTACAAAGGTTTGCAATGGGACACTGGACCACCACATTCCACAAATGTCAGACCAGCCAGGTTAAATGATAAAGCTATGCCGACCCGAGGGCAGCTGACAGCACAATCAACAGGACGCGGCGGCTGACAGTGACAAGCTGTCGACAGTTACTTAAAAACAATAACCATGTAATTGCAGTAAAGTCCTTTATTTGTACGTTCTAACTAACATAATTTGCCATGTACTTGAAAAAACAAATGTTGAGCGAAACGTATACCTTCACCATGTATATCTTCATTACTTATGTTCACAGCTAATCAATATTTTTAAATGGAAAATAGACCATTTTTAGATCCGCCCTGGACCATTGCCAACTCACTTATTTGATAATGATCTAGAAAAGACTGATATGTCTCTTTAACGTTTTCAGATTGTGGGTTTGAGTTGTCCCAGCCACGGTATTGTGATTTTTAAACTTTCAAATTGTTGGTTTGATTGGTATTGTAGTCTTTAAACTTTCAAATTGTGGGATGAGTTGCCCCAGTTACGGCATTTTTTATTTATATATTTCTGTTGACACGTGTGTTCTCTCTCTCCTGCAGCTGTGGACTTAGCGGCAAGTTCGAACGTTCAAGATGCGTTCGTTATTGCCGTGGAGCAGCAGGCCAGGGAGCGCCTCGAGCGCCTCTCCGCTCTCAAGAAGATCAAGCCGGTGGACATGACCAAACTCTCCTCCCAGGTGAGTCCTGATGCTCGTGTTTCTTCTTGTCCACCAAACGAGTCCTCATCCTTCTTGTGGAGCAGGTGTGTTCCCTATCCTCCTGGTGGTTGTGGAACAGAAAACTCCTCCTTATCCTCCTTGAAAGATGCACTTATTCTGCTGCTTGTGAAGCAGGTGGGTGTTCCTTATCTTCCTCTTGTTTATGTAGATGAGTATACCTTATCCTGCTGCTTCTTGTGGAACAGAAGCCGCCTGTCATATATCGGACAAGAAAGGTAGAACCAACTTATCCTCAATACGGGGAAGTAAGACGGGTGATACATCATCTCACCTCACTATACACTGTTGGGGATTTGATTCAGATCCACTTAACCAGGTGCTCACTTAACTAGGTGCTCACTTAACCAGGTGCTCACTTAACCAGGTGCTCACTTAACCAGGTGCTCACAAATCAGAGCAACAAATTAAAGACTGGGAAAGTGAATACTTTATTTCACATTATTACAATTCATTAATACCTAATGGCATCAGTATACTTGGAATATTGCTCAATGTTGACGGCCCCGTTAAGGGCTTTCAAATGAGTTAATGTAGGTAACAGCTCTTAGCTTGTAAGTTAAGTTAGGAGCTTTAACCTAGCCTTGTAAAACCCCATGTTGAAAAAAATCAGAGCTGGAACAGATACAGAGATTGTTTACGACCCACATAGAGCCAATAAAGCATTTAAATTACTGGGAACGCCTTAAAGTCTTAAATATGTACTCACTGGAGCGGAGGAGAGAGAGATACACGATAATATACATCTGGAAAGTACTTGAGAGCCTTGTCCCAAATCTGCACACTGCCATAGCAACATACTGGAGTGAGGAAATATGGGAGGAAGTGCAAAATATACCCAATGAAAAGCAGGGGTGCAGTGAGCACAATAAGAGAACACTATCAACATCCGTGGCACCAGATTATTCATCATCTTATCAAAAGATAACAGAAACATTGCTGGGACAAGTGTATAAGTCTCCAAGAGGAAATTGGGCAAGTATATTCACCAGGTCCAGGTGCCAGATCAACCAGGCTGTGATGGATATGTGGGTCAGCGGACCAGCAACAGCCTGTTTGACCAGGCAAGCACCAGACGAGCCTGGACCATGTCAGGCTCCTGGAGTAGAAAAACTCTGAACTCATCGACGGTATATCAAAGGTAGGTACAGATGGTGTCCTGGGTGGGTGGGGTGAGGTGGGGTCTAGTCCCTGGACGGAGAGAGGGTAGGAGAGGGGAAACAATAGTGGGAGGGGGCTGGAGGAATTAGGGTGGGGGAGGACCAGTCCTGCAAGAGGCAATATCTATGAGTTTGTTTTGTTAGAGGAACACTCGGCTGAGTATACAAGGAGGTTCTGCTTCCCCTCACCCCCTCCCCTTCATCCCTTACTTCTTGACGACAAGTAAGGGTAGGAGGGAGGAAAATCTTCATCACCCTTTAACTCCTTTCCCCCTCACCTCTTCCTCCCCTCTGCTCTCACGCTAATGACAGTTCTAGGAGAGTTATAGTCTGTGTTAGGGTCAGTGAAGACTCCAGGTTATGAGAGGTCTGTGTGTGGGGGGGAGGGTAGTTTAGGTCCCAGCCTGGTCCTGGCCAAACTTAGAGGATCTTTTTTTGGCATTATACCTTACTGCTGTTGCTGCTACCCCTGCTGTCCCTGCTGCTCATGTTATTTTTGTTATCCCTGCTGCCCCTGTTCTGTAGTAGTTAAAATACATCTTTGTGTCTTGGTCGGTTTTTATGGAGATAAATTGTTATTCAAATGTATACGAAGCTTCAGACCAGCTGGAAATTATATCCTTTGCACACATGGTAATACGAAGAAAATTCCAGTTCAGCTGTCTGAAAATATGTATTTGTTGGGTGAAGGATGGCTGCCAACAGCACTGTATCACAGTACAGTGTTTAGAAGCACGCTAGCCCAGCACACACGTACCAGGGACCTTCTGGGGCTCTCAAGTTTCTCTCAACAACACATAACAGTCCACCAGGAAGAACAATGTGTAAAACAACGAGGAGCTCATTAAAGATACAAACACATATAGTACTATGTACTCGTATTACCACAGCCTCATTGAAGTACATACAAGCATGGAGACTTGTGTAGAAACTCCAGGATATAGCCAACGTGCAGGACTGTTCAGCAGGTTTCACTTCAACCACCAGATACTTGATTGGGATCCTGTAAATAAAGAACTATCAGATGTCCTCTGGAAAACGGTCGTGAACAACCTGAAGCCACGCCAGTGAATGGAAGTGCTGAGTGAAGAAACATGCACAAGGTCTGCATAAAATATGTTCAGCTAGGAAAACTAAAAGGATCTACCATTGAAAAACTACGGAAAAGAATATACAATATGTATTTGTGTCTATTCTTCCATGATGTCGGTATTTTATACCATTTATCTCCAACCCACCATAGTACGGGTAAGGCAGTAAAATAGCCTCCGTGAAAAGCAGGGACGTCATGGGCACACTGAGAGAATACAGCATTAATATCCGTGGTATAAAATTAACCTGCTGTCAGTAGGAATTAGAAATATTAACGGATCAAATGGCTGCTTCTGGGTTCACTGTCTCTTGGCTGCGTGAGCCCCTATCATACCTATTCATAAAACTGTGGATTCCGTCTCTCCCTGTACATTATTTAGGTCGTTCCACTTGCTGACTAAGGTTAAAGAAGCATTTCCTAACATCCCTGTGACACATCTGTTTTTTAACTTCCAGCTGTGCCCTTATGTACCTGAGATCGGCCTCTCAAACACACGTCCTGTCCACCCTGTCAATTCCTCTCGGTATTTTGCACATCGTAGTCATGTCATCTCTTGTTCTTCTGTCCTCTAATTTTATCAGGTTTAGTTCTTCTAACCTCTCATAGATTATACCTCTCAGCTCTGGGACTAGTCTCTTAAAGAACCTTTGCGTTTTTTTTCTAGCTTCTTTACATTCTTTATCAGATAGGGATTTCATACTGGCGCTGCATACTCAAGATGGGCCTGATGTTTGCTCTGTGTATGATGGTGGTTGCCGGCTGGCCGCTAACAGTAACAGTCTGGTCGACCAGTCAGCAGGGAGGCCTGGTCCCCTGGCCGGGCCACGAAATTGGGAACTCACTAAATAGATCACAGGTTGCTGTTGTGGCTGTAGGATATCAAGCTGCACCTGATGTGTTGTAAAGTCCTTAAAGTAGACTGAAGCGAAGAAACTGAAAATGATCACAAGGTATTTCTGGAATTTACTAGAGACTGGTGCCTTATCTGAACATTGAAATAATAGGTACAGTAATAGTTTACCATAAATAAACCAGCGAGTGTCTTCAAGAGGGCACTTGTTGGTGCCAAGCTTCTCTGACGACCACGTCAGATGCTAGCATCTCTTGTTAGTTATCATTGTGTTTAGAGCACTTGTCGATGAGACACTTTGTGTGTGTGTACACGCACCTGTACTTGTACGTGTCGTGCACGTGTACTTGTGTGGATCTTGGGATTTTGTGTGCTATGTATCTTTCATATAACGTCTGGAGTTGTAGTTATCAATTGTGTGTTGACTAAATATATAACACTTGGCATATGGTAACGTTATGACACTTGTTATCAAGTAATATTTTGACTTCCTCATGCAGACTAAAAGATATTTGTACAGTGCGTCTTCATTTAGTAAAGACAGGTGCATTCTGCACTTCTTGGTTTTTCAGATCCCAGACTGGTGAACAGAAGTAAGATTTCCGGTTAAAAACCTTGAGATGGTTTGTCTACAAGAAGTCCCAACTTCTTAGATATGGAACGAACGAAGAACTCAAAAGGAACACTTGTTTACAAAACATATAAAGTATTTGGGAACTTGGGAATAAAAATGTCAGCTGACCATTCATTCAAAGAGCACAATAAGATATATGTCAGAACGGCTAGAAAAATAATAGTGAATAATGAGAACTTTCAATACAAGGGAAATAGTGCCGGTAGTGACACTTCATATCGCTTGTGCTTTCTCGCTTAGAGTATTGCTAAGTGCGCACAGCTATGTTCCGGTCATGAGAGATATCACAGCTGGATCACATACCTAGATTATTTACGGTCCTCATAGAGCCAATAACACATTTATATTACTGTGAACTCCTTAAAGACCTAAATATGTACTCACTGGAGCGGAGGAGAGAGGTGATAATTTATATAGAAGGTGCTTGAGCGTCTGGTCCCAAATCTGCACAGTGCCATACCAACATGCTGGAGTGACAGATATGAGAGAATGTGTAGAACAACAAACCCAGGGACAGACGGGGGCGCCGTGGGCACAAACGTTTTAACAAGTTACCAGAATATATCAAACACCGCTGAAACAAGTGTAGAAATCCGGAAGAAAACTCGACAGTTTCCTTCGAGAAGTGGCGGATCAACCAGGCTGTGTGGTGGATATGTGGGCGAGCGGGCGGCCAGCAGCAACAGTCTAGTGGATTATGCAGAGAAAAGACATGCCTGGCCCAGGGTGAGGCTGTGGGAATACGGAAAACTCTGGAAACCCATCAAGGGTGAAAACTGGTGTGATGTAAATAGTTTAGAAAACTGACATGAAGAAGACTGAGACACTTGTGTAACATTTGGGAACTGGTAAAGTTGTCTTCTGAAGACAGTCATCTCTTAGTAATTCTTATGTTTGAAGAAAGGAGTGAGAAAGTGCTTGAAGAGTTAATGCGTACTAAATCATCTTAGC
The DNA here is from genome assembly GCA_009830355.1 of Cherax destructor. NCBI lineage: Eukaryota > Metazoa > Arthropoda > Malacostraca > Decapoda > Parastacidae > Cherax > Cherax destructor. The sequence goes on from WNWK01000495.1 coordinate 399,865, forward strand.
CCCTCAAGGGAGGTTCCTTGATGCTGGTGAGGTGCTCTTGATCTAGGGAATTGGATATGTGCTCCAGTTTCCTGATTTAAGCCTGAATACCTTCCACATTCCCCCCACACAGGCACAGTATAATTTTCCGGATTTAGCTCTTCCCCTTGATTATAATAATGAATGATCTTAGTGTACCTAGCTCGTCGGTGTGCCTCTCATTGCAGGTGCTCACCACCACCTCTCCACCCCCTCCCCCCTCTCTTCTAAAGAGTAATTTTATCATGCACATTGTGATTTAAGTATTCCCGTCCATGATGTTCCCAGCCGAGACATTTGCTCTGCTGTCTTCTGCATGTTAATTCTTCTGACATGTTAATGCCACAACACATTCTCTTAAACAACTTTTTTCTGAGACTCAAAACTGAAGGAAAACTAACTGAAATGTGAACGATAGATTATTTACTTTCAGACTTTTTTATTCGGTTTCCCATTTTCTGTTGACGCGTCAACACAGTCACACCTTTGTACTTTATTGCAGTAATTGGCGGTACTGTCATAATTGGTTTAATTTGATTAATTGACGTTAACCGAACCTAATCTAAATAGCGAGTGTGTGTGTGAATGTATATACAGTGGAGTATGCTATAACGAATCTAATTGGTTCTAGAACCTCGTTCGTTATAGCGTTCGTTCGTTATAGGGGTAATCCGTTCCAGGCCCCCAGATACAACCACTTAACAATGAAAAGTATAATATAAAATTGTAAAAAAAAGTGTATAAGTGTGCATTTAAACTCCTGAAATAAAGAATATCATTAATGTAATAAAAAAATAATAAATTAGTACAAAAATAATAAAAAATACTGTAATTTATCCTAGCTTAGTGTCGTTGATCATGAAGGATTGGAGGCAGACGAGGAGATAATTACCGAGAAGATCTGGAAGAGTAGAGTCATCCTAGTCCTCTGTGGTAAACCGGTCGTTATGTAATTATTCGTTATACCATACCTATATATATACACACACACACACACACATACATTATATATATATATATATATATATATATATATATATATATATATATATATATATATATATATATATATATATATATATATAGTAATATATATATATATATATGTATGTAGTCTGCCGATTAGGTAAAACTTGCGATTTTGGCTTAAATAGCAACGCTCACCTTGCCATATAAGACAAGTGAAAATTTGTGTATGAAATAATTTCGCCAAAATCATTCTGAACATAACGAAAAAATATATTTCATTGTGTTTGTTTATTATTAAATTAATGTTAACGTATCTAAAATATATTTAGTTGGGTTAGGCTAAATTAAATTGCGCTTGTTGTAATAAGGTTAGGTAGGTTTTCAAAGTTTCTCTTGGTACAAAATTATAAATTCTTACATTTACATAAATGAAAAAATATATCTTTAATCGTATAAGGGAAAATTTTAGAAAGGACTTAATTTTAGATGAGTTCTTGCTAATTGACCAGTTTTACCTAATCGGCACGACATATTATATATATATATATATATATATATATATATATATATATATATATATTATATATATATATTTTTTTTTAAATATAGGATGGGGTCCACCTCTGGTGCAAATTGTGGGACCCATAGCCTCGGAGAAGTGGATAAAAAGGCATCAAGGAAGAATATTTGGATTTCTTCCTATATATATATATATATATATATATATATATATATATATATATATATATATATATATATATATATATATATATAATAGAGAGAGAGTGAACGAGAACGAACATATGAATTAAAAAACAAAGAGTGAAGACAGGGTGTACTTCAGGAACCTTACGACTCCTTTACTTAAACACGCAAATGAAGTGTAAGGATTTTTTTTGTCGATAAAGGATCTCATTCCGCTTCACTGGTGTGTTTCCATGGTGTCTGTGTTTTATAATCACTTCAACACATCTTCCTGTCATTGTGTGGAAAGTTTATCGCTTCGTCTGGCATCTCTTCTGCTATTTTCAGTTAGTTTTACCTTCAGTTTTACTTTGATTATAGTCAGACGTCACGTTTATTTTCCTTTGCTCACTGTAAGTTTTTAATGATTATTCAGAGTTAAGTTTCTTCCACTGAGATAAGTTTTTATTATCGTCTGCGAGTGGATGGAGGTGTGGTGCGCCTCAAGCATGACAGTGCACGCTCATACTAGTGACGGCAGGATACCAACACTCTTGAGTGCACGCTCAGACTAGTGACGGCAGGATACCAACACTCATGAGTGCACGCTCATACTAGTGACGGCAGGATACCAACACTCTTGAGTGCACGCTCAGACTAGTGACGGCAGGATACCAACACTCTTGAGTGCACGCTCATACTAGTGACGGCAGGATACCAACACTCTTCAGTGCACGCTCATACTAGTGACGGCAGGATACCAACACTCTTGAGTGCACGCTCAGACTAGTGACGGCAGGATACCAACACTCTTGAGTGCACGCTCAGACTAGTGACGGCAGGATACCAACACTCTTGAGTGCACGCTCAGACTAGTGACGGCAGGATACCAACACTCTTGAGTGCACGCTCAGACTAGTGACGGCAGGATACCAACACTCTTGAGTGCACGCTCAGACTAGTGACGGCAGAATACCAACACTCTTGAGTGCACGCTCAGACTAGTGACGGCAGAATACCAACACTCTTGAGTGCACGCTCAGACTAGTGACGGCAGGATACCAACACTCTTGAGTGCACGCTCAGACTAGTGACGGCAGAGATACCAACACTCTTGAGTGCACTCAGACTAGTGACGGCAGAATACCAACACTCTTGAGTGCACGCTCAGACTAGTGACGGCAGGATACCAACACTCTTGAGTGCACGCTCAGACTAGTGACGGCAGAATACCAACACTATTGAGTGCACGCTCAGACTAGTGACGGCAGAATACCAACACTCTTGAGTGCACGCTCATACTAGTGACGGCAGGATACCAACACTCATGAGTGCACGCTCAGACTAGTGACGGCAGGATACCAACACTCTTGAGTGCACGCTCATACTAGTGACGGCAGGATACCAACACTCTTGAGTGCACACTCATACTAGTGACGGCAGGATACCAACACTCTTCAGTGCACGCTCAGACTAGTGACGGCAGGATACCAACACTCTTGAGTGCACGCTCAGACTAGTGACGGCAGGATACCAACTTTTGAGTGCACGCTCATACTAGTGACGGCAGGATACCAACACTCTTGAGTGCACGCTCAGACTAGTGACGGCAGGATACCAACACTTGAGTGCACGCTCATACTAGTGACGGCAGGATACCAACACTCTTGAGTGCACGCTCATACTAGTGACGGCAGGATACCAACACTCATGAGGAGCGTACAAAAGGAATAACTGGAAAAAGTGTGCAGATGGATTTTTAACTTTATAATAAATAGAACGCAAAGCATAATAGTAAATAGAGCTAAGACTGCGGCTGCCACATTGAACTGCATTATCTATTGACAGTATATACTCTTAAGTTCTGAGGTCCGGGTATTAAATATAAGTTGTGTATTTAGAGAAGTTGTGGGCAGTGCTTCTCAAGTTTTTATTTCTGATGTTTGCTTTTGTCCAAAGTTGGTGTTACTAATTCACCAAAGTCATTATAAGGCAATTTTCACTTCCCGTCAATAGACGGCAAACAGGTCTATACATTATCATAATTTGAAGGTCAATATATTCCAAGAATAGTTTCATATGAGCTTTTTTTTTTTTACCCCAATACTGTATTTTTTTTTATTTCTGTCCCAGATGACTATACCATATCAGACTGTGATGGATATGTGGGCCAGCTGGCTGCCAGCCGCAATAGCCTAGTCGACCAGGCAAGCACCATATGAGCCGGGCCCAAGGCCGGGTTCTGCAAAGACGAAAAACTCTTGAAAAGTACATCAGAGGGGTTAAGTGAGGTTATTACAACCTCAGGTACTCAAGGCCTGTTATCCTGAGTGTAAAAGGGAGCTTGGGACAATATAAACACAGCAGAAAAACTTTGAATTGTATTTTCCTTCAAGTATATATAGATTTATACAAAGTATGTACACTATATACAAGAATTGGAAATATATGTGTACGACACGGTAAGTCAAGGCAAAACAGCAGCCAAGAGACAACCGTCTCTTAACCAGCAGCAGAATGAAAATGACAATGGTGAAAACGTGCGTGGTAACCACGTCACCTTTGCAATTGCCAGATCCACATTATGAATGGCTGAACCTAGATACTGATCTGACGATAGGCCCCCGATCGTCAGACCCTTAGCATCTGGTTTGCTGGTTTGGGGAGGTAGCCTTTTATGAGGGTGTTTACATGCGCCGAATAAAGGTTACGTACTCTGCATGCCACAGAGGTTTTTAATATTAGGAGCTTTGAAGAGGTTTGTGTAAACTTGTTCGACAGGAGTGAGTGGTGACAAGTGATTTTTGTGATTTGACGTCCTGTTGGAGTGTGAGCAAAGTAACATTTATGAAGGGTTCATGGAAACCAATTAGCTTGACACGAGTCCTTTAGGTGGGAAGTACAGTGACTGAACTCTGGTGGAGGGGTAGTGGGGGAGATGATGTTACAGTTTGAAGAGTCATTGAGCTGTGATGTCAGCACGCTTCTGGATCATCTGAGTGAATGACGGTGAAAGTTTTTCTTTTTTTCCCCTGACCCTGCTTCAGTGGGGGACAATGTAAAAAAAAAGATCGTGTATTGTGGTGTTTTGTATTGGAGGCATCCTCCCCTTCCTCGAATTAAACCTGATTTACCTCCCATACTAGTAAGGGTTTGTTGTCATGTTGACTCAAGTATAGTGGTTGTCTTGCTGGTACCGTTCATGCGGCGGCTCTGTCAAGAACGTAAAAATAGCATCTTGTGTAGTGAATATTGCGGAAGCTGGCGGGCCAGTTTTTACTCACCGCTGCCTGCTACATGTTAAGACGCCGCCGCTGCTGCCTGCTACATGTTAAGACTCCGCCGCTGCTGCCTGCTACATGTTAAGACGCCGCCGCTGCTGCCTGCTACATGTTAAGACGCCGCCGCTGCTGCCTGCTACATGTTAAGACGCCGCCGCTGCTGCCTGCTACATGTTAAGACGCCGCCGCTGCTGCCTGCTACATGTTAAGACGCCGCCGCTGCTGCCTGCTACATGTTGAGACGCCGCCGCTGCTGCCTGCTACATGTTGAGACGCCGCCGCTGCTGCCTGCTACATGTTAAGACGCCGCCGCTGCTGCCTGCTACATGTTAAGACGCCGCCGCTGCTGCCTGCTACATGTTAAGACGCCGCCGCTGCTGCCTGCTACATGTTAAGACGCCGCCGCTGCTGCCTGCTACATGTTGAGACGCCGCCGCTGCTGCCTGCTACATGTTGAGACGCCGCCGCTGCTGCCTGCTACATGTTGAGACGCCGCCGCTGCTGCCTGCTACATGTTGAGACGCCGCCGCTGCTGCCTGCTACATGTTGAGACGCCGCCGCTGCTGCCTGCTACATGTTAAGACGCCGCCGCTGCTGCCTGCTACATGTTAAGACGCCGCCGCTGCTGCCTGCTACATGTTAAGACGCCGCCGCTGCTGCCTGCTACATGTTAAGACGCCGCCGCTGCTGCCTGCTACATGTTAAGACGCCGCCGCTGCTGCCTGCTACATGTTAAGACGCCGCCGCTGCTGCCTGCTACATGTTAAGACGCCGCCGCTGCTGCCTGCTACATGTTGAGACGCCGCCGCTGCTGCCTGCTACATGTTAAGACGCCGCCGCCGCTGCCTGCTACATGTTGAGACGCCGCCGCTGCTGCCTGCTACATGTTGAGACGCCGCCGCTGCTGCCTGCTACATGTTGAGACGCCGCCGCTGCTGCCTGCTACATGTTGAACGCCGCCGCTGCTGCCTGCTACATGTTGAACCGCCGCTGCTGCCTGCTACATGTTAAGACGCCGCCGCTGCCTGCAGCATCTTGAGACACCGATGGCAACATTGTAATCATAAATTCAATTGGCTGGGCGTAGCTGACCTAACTCCTGATGCGCCTGAAGAGCGTTAAGTCCTTGCACTGGTGCTCAACACCCGTACCATCATGGATGTGTTCACTACAGACAACAATCACATACAAGCTATCACCACATACAAGCTATCAGCTATCAATACAAGCTATCACTACATACAAGCTATCAGTAATCAGAATAGAATACAAGACTCTGGTAAAACAGCATCGTCATCAGCGGAGAAATTCACTGAGCAGATACGAAATGTTGGAAACTGACCTCCTGCTGCAGCTGCATCATGAAAATTAGACATATGCAACATTTGGGTATCTTTAATGTAGACGTTTCGCCATCCAGTGGCTTTATCAATACAAATTCTAGTACATAATTTGAAGACAGTAGAACTATATACAAAAGATGAGGTAATTAGTCCCTCGGCCTTGGAGTTGGTGTGGAGATCACCATCATCATGCCCCGAGTAGTAGTATCTCAGGGTGATATTTGGAAGCAAAAACTATTAGCAAGCAACATTGTATCGTAACTATTTGGTGAGACTTGGTGTTCCTAGCACCAATAGCTCCATCAACCAAGAGACTTGCTCTGGGACCGGGCCGCAGGGGCGATGACCGCCCCTTCCCCCTCCCAGGAATCAAGAACAACATTCGGTACATAGTGCGGACGAACAAGTAGATGTCAGAAAGTGAACCACCGCGTGAGGTTCACGTTCAGTCAGCTGGTAACTGATCTCACGGAGCTGAACAAAACCCCATATTTACTTTTCACCGAAAATTCCCAGGACGAAATTAAACGTTTGTTGTTCTGGGTTACGTTAACCTAAATTAATCCATATTTACATACTTTACTACTACCAATAAAAAAAGGTGTAAAGGGAAGGTGTACGTGTGGCAGAGCGGGACATATCGTAGTGTTTTAGTAACTCAGTGTAGTTATAACTGCCACTACTGCCAGTGTTAGATACACAAACACATGTGCAACTAATAAGAGTGTACTGAAGTTACTTTCCGTATATCACGAGTATACTGAGGCTACTGTCCACATAGCACGAGTATACTGAGGCTACTGTCCACATAGCACGAGTATACTGAGGCTACTTTTCACATACCAGGAGCTTAGTCAAGGAAATACAAACAACGCCATATTATTATTGGTAGTAGGAAGGCAGGAAGTGCCGTCAACTTGCCTGAAAAAGGACACGGTTGCAGTCACTCAGGACACCGTTGTTGAAGACGTTTCTGTTTTGGACTTTTGGTCACTTCAAGCACACACGTTTCATGTATTTGAAGTGATCAGTGCCCCGGGAGCAAAACGTCTCCAATACAAGTGTTCTAAGTGATTGCAGTTGTCATTTTCTTTCTGTTTTTATTATACGGGAAAGTGAAGCTGTCCTGACTAGGGTCTTCATCGGATGGACTCGGCGCTGGCTTCCGATGTACTAGTGAGGTTCCGTTAACAAATTACGGAGCGGGTGAGGACTTTAACCCATGGCAAGAGAGTCGTAAAACTCATAGGCCAGTACGTGTGAACCAATGGGCCAGCTAATTCTAATAAGATTCATCCCAGCTAGGTATATTTCTGTACACCATAAGGAGGTTAGCAAGGGCCACCACTGTGACCACAGATGCGTGATTTCTTTTCAGTCGTGTTATTAGTTTAGTGAGCCGTTAATAGTCCTTTGGCTGGGTCAAGGGGATTCCATCAATGGCGTGAGATGAATGATTGCAGTCTGGTAGCGATCGTCGTATAGGGAAGGTGCGCCAGTCGTCTTGTGCTCAGTGGTGTAGCGGGTAAGCTACAGTGTTGTATAGCTGGTGTTGCCACGATGGTTGCTCTAACACACTCGTGCTGCTGTCCAGGGCGACGTCTACTCTCGCTGTGACGTTGGCAACGCCTCAGCGGTATACAGGAGGAGTCCAAAAGACGGAACATTCTTATATTAAATGTAGTAGTTGTAGCAGCAGTAATGGGTCAGCAGGTAGTGGTATTAACAGTAGTGGGTAAGCAGGTAGTGGTAGTAGCAGTAGTGTGTCAGCAGGTAGTAATACTCTGGAACAGAGTGTGTGAGCATCACAGTGACAATCTAGCCCAAGGTGCACATAACCAAGCCAGCCTGTACGAGGCTGGCAAACTTAAGACATTACCTTTAAGAGGGAACTTGGCAGTTTCTTCTGGCAGGTCGTGCTTAGCCTATTGATGCTGCTGGCAGCAATAGACTGACTGATCAGAGAGGGCTGATCCGAGATAGTGCTGCAGGGAAGATCACCCTGGAAACTATTAACGGGTAAGTTAAAGGATCTAAACAAGTGTTTTTTTAAAGACATTGACATACGTCAAGAGAAGTAACATAAATTTGTCTTCATTAGTGACCCACTGGAAGACTTGGTTTATGTCATTTTGGAGATTTGCATTGTTTTCAAACGATGCCACTCGCACAGGTTACAGTATCGTCTGTAAAAGATGATACAGTGCTACGATTTATATGTCTGTTGGATATGAAAATGAGAAAGAATGGGGCGAGTACTATCTTGAGGAAGAAAACGTTCCACTGTGGCAGCCTCTCATTTTACATTGTTGACTTTGTGCTTAAAAAAAAAAAAAACTTTTCCCTTTATTCCGTTTGGACGCAGTTTCTGTTATTCACCATGGTCGCGTATAATTATAGAAGGTTTTTTATAAAGTCTGTGTATATTATATCATGATTATATTGATCCAGAGCATACGTTATCATGTAATTGTCCAGCAAGTGCGAGTGGCAGGAGCGACCTGCTATAAATCCTTGTTGCCCTGGATTGTTGTTGTGGATTAATGTGTCTAGCAATCCTTGTTGCCCTGGATTGTTGTTGTGGATTAATGTGTCTAGCAATCCTTGTTGCCCTGGATTGTTGTTGTGGATTAATGTGTCTAGCAATCCTTGTTGCCCTGGATTGTTGTTGTGGATCAATGTGTCTAGCAATCCTTGTTACCCTGGATTGTTGTTGTGGATTAATGTGTCTAGCAATCCTTGTTACCCTGGATTGTTGTTGTGGATTAATGTGTCTAGCAATCCTTATTGCCCTGGATTGTTGTTGTGGATTAATGTGTCTAGCAATCCTTGTTGTCCTGGATTGTTGTTGTGGATTAATGTGTCTAGCAATCCTTGTTGCCCTGGATTGTTGTTGTGGATTAATGTGTCTAGCAATCCTTCTTGAAACTCCCTCAAAGATTGATGTGTGACGTCACTGCAATCGATTTAAGATTTTTTCTTCTGCTATTACTGTATTGCCTCTTCTGCAAAGCTGGCAATATTACTGTACTGCCTCCTCTGCAAAGCTGGCAATATTATTGAGTTTTATGTCGTTATCGGGGTAACAAACGAGGCGGATAGGAACAGAATGTGTAACATAGGAGGGAGGGAGGGGTGGGTGGTCTATAAGCATAGAGAAAGCTAAGATTCCAGGACTTTAAAGCATACTTTACATCACCCTGAAGGCAGTAGGCAAGTGGAATAAGATGCATGAAGTAGTGGAAGCAAACTCCATAACTTTCAAGATATTTTGGAGGCCAAAAATTGAGACTCGACCCCTGGTAACACACATCAGTGAGTGCACAGAGCGTCATAGCACAGATGTTGAATAGAGGATACATGTGTTGTGCCTGAGGAGATGATGGTGGTGGTGGCAGCAGCGTGCTTGGGGCGGCGGTGGTGGTAGAAGAGTGGGAGGTACTGGTGCACGCTTATATGAACCTGGGCAGCAGCATCCTGCTTCACCACCACGGCGGCGGCGGCGGCGGCGGCGGCGGCCGCGGAGGTTCTACTTAGTATGAACTTGTGAAGGCGACCTTCTCGCTACGTGTCTGGAAAAAGTAAGATAGTCCCACGGTGTGTGGGGGTGACAGTCCCACGGTGTGTGGGGTGACAGTCCCACGGTGTGTGGGGGTGAGAGTCCCACGGTGTGTGGGGGTGAGAGTCCCACGGTGTGTGGGGGTGAGAGTCCCACGGTGTGTGGGGTGAGAGTCCCACGGTGTGTGGGGTGAGAGTCCCACGGTGTGTGGGGGTGAGAGTCCCACGGTGTGTGGGGGTGAGAGTCCCACGGTGTGTGGGGGTGAGAGTCCCACGGTGTGTGGGGGTGAGAGTCCCACGGTGTGTGGGGGTGAGAGTCCCACGGTGTGTGGGGGTGAGAGTCCCACGGTGTGTGGGGGTGAGAGTCCCACGGTGTGTGGGGGTGAGAGTCCCACGGTGTGTGGGGGTGAGAGTCCCACGGTGTGTGGGGGTGAGAGTCCCACGGTGTGTGGGGGTGACAGTCCCAATGTGGGGTAGAGAGCCTGTCTAAACCACGGGCGATAAAATTAATGAATTCAGACTCACTCAGAAATATTTAAGAAATGTCAAAGCATTTTATCAACAGTGGTATATTACAAACCATTCTGGAAAAATACCCTGACTTTGCTCACTATAAATAAAGCATTACCACTTTTTTGGCTTGTGTGTGTGACTTTAATTCATATCTGCATAAATAACTCATTACAATTGTGACCAGATATAAACATGTAATTAGTTCATAACCACTGTAATTTGTTCAGCTTTCAAAACTTTGAGGTCCAGTCCCTGGACCCATGATGTGTGTCTGTAATCTTCTGACCACCTCCCACAAGATGGCTATGGTGTGCATCAAAATATTAAACTATTAAATCAGGTTCTCCCAACCAGGGGTGGGACATTATTGTATTTGGTTCACTTTGTGATTAAAAAATTGGAAGACTTTATCTTCGAATGTGATATTACTTTCGTAGGAGGCGCAACATTAATCAAATATTTCCTAAGGTTGCGGGACATAGAAAACGTTAGGAACCATCCTCGTCACCTTACGTTATACCTTTGATATACCATTGAAGAGTTTCGAGAGTTTCTCTACTCTCTGAGCCCGGCCATGGGCCAGGCTCGTCTGGTGCTTGCCTGGTCAACCAGGCTGTTTCTGCTGGAGGCCCGCTGCCCCACATATCCGTCACAGCCTGGTTGATCTGTCACCTGGTGAAGATACTTGTCCAGTTTCCTCTTGAAGGCTTCTACACTGGTTCCAGCCGTGTTTCGGATATCTTCTGGTAAGATGTTGAATAGTCTGGGACCCCGGATGTTAATACAGTGCTCCCTTATTGTCCCCACCGCACCCCTGCTCCTCACTGGGTTTATTTTACACTTCCTCCCATATCTCTCACTCCAGTATGTTATGGCAGTGTGCAGATTTGGGACCAGGCCCTCGAGTACTTTCCAAGTATATATTATCATGTATCTCTCTCTCCTCCGCTCCAATGAGTACATGTTCAAGACTTGAAGGCGTTCCCAATAATTTAGATGTTTCACTGGCTCAATGTGAGCCGTAAACGATCTCTGTATTTGTTCCAGCTCTGCTATTTCTCCTGCCCTGAACGGGGCCGTCAGCACTGAGCAATATTCTTAGTGAGGGAGCACTAGCGATTTGAATAGTCACCATCGGCATTATTTCCCTTGTTTTGAAGGTTCTCAATACCCACCCCGTCATCTTCCTGGCTGTTGTGATCTTTGTCTTGTTATGGTCTTTAAAAGAAAAATCAGCTGACATAATTATTCCCAAGTCCTTTACGTGTTCCATTCATTCTATTTGGTGACCCTCCTGAGTTTTGTATATAGTGTTCTTTTTGAGTTCTTCATTCTTTCCATACCTAAGCAGCTGAAACTTATCACCATTGAACGTCATGTTCTCCACTGCCCACTGGAAGACCCTGCTTATGTCTTCCTGTAATTTTTCAGTGTCCTCTACCGTAGTGACTTTCATGCTTATTTTAGTTTCATCTGCAAATGATACAAAAGTGTGCCGGGTGTTTTTATCTATGTCTGCTATGAGGATGAGAAACAGCAGAGGTGCCAGGACAGTGCCTTGGGACACTGAGCTTTTGATCTCGCTGATGCTGGATCTTGCCCTGTTCATTACTACTTTTTGTTCTGTGTGTTAGGAACTCGAAAATCCATCTGCTTACCTTCCCCGTAATGCCCATGGCCATCATTTTGTGCGCTCACTCCATGATCGCATTTGTCAAACGCCTTTGCAAAATCTGTGTAAATCACATCTGCATTTTGGTCGTCTTCCAATGACTCCGTAATTCTGTCATAATGGTTCAGCAGCTGTGACAGGCATGATCGTCCCGCTCTAAAGCCATGCTAGTTTGCGTTATGTTGGTTGTGCTGGTCCATGAACTTTGTAATCTGCCGTCTCATCACTCTTTCGAAGATTTTTATGATGTGAGAAGTTAGGGCTACTGGTCTGTAATTTTTAGCTAGTGCTCTACTACCTCCTTTATGCAAAGGAGCTATGTCTGCACTCCTTAAGGTCTCCGGTATTTCACCTAGATCTAAGCTCTTTCTCCAAAGAATACTGAGGGCTCTTGCTAATGGTACTTTGCACTTCTTTATAAATAGAGCATTCCGTGAATCTGGTCCAGGTGCTGAGTGAGTGGGCATGTCGTCCAGCAGTGTCGGTAGAGGGAGACCAGTACACATGATAAATGATAAATTTTATTCCTACAAAATATTGTTTACAATATATTATTATTAAGATTATACAAAACCACTGGTTATGCAGAGCATTTTGGTATTTACCTAGCGTGTTGGAGAAGAAATTGTAATTGAGACAACGTTGTGCTCAATGTAGAGAGGTGCCACGGATGCAATGTTTCCTTATTGTACCCACGGCACCCCTGCTTTTCACTGGTTTATTTCGCATTTCGTCCCATCTCTCTCAGTCCAGCATGTTCTTATGGCAGGGTGCAGATTTGGGACTGTTCCCTCAAGTACTTTACACAAAGAACACAAAAAGTAGTAGTGAACAGGGCAAGATCCAGCATCAGCGAGGTCAAAAGCTCAGTGCCCCAAGGCACTGTCCTGGCACCTCTGCTGTTTCTCATCCTCATAGCAGACATAGATAAAAACACCCAGCACACTTTTGTATCATCATTTGCAGATGACACTAAAATAAGCATGAAAGTCACTACGGTAGAGGACACTGAAAAATTACAGGAGGACATAAGCAGGGTCTTCCAATGGGCAGTGGAGAACAACATGACGTTCAATGGTGATAAGTTTCAGCTGCTTAGGTATGGAAAAAATGAAGAACTCAAAAGGAACACTATATACAAAACGCAAGAGGGTCACCACATAGAACGAAAGGAACACGTAAAGGACTTGGGAATAATTATGTCTGCTGATCTGTCGTTTAAAGACCAAAACAAGACAAAGATCACAACAGCCAGGAAGATGACGGGGTGGGTATTGAGAACTTTCAAAACAAGGGAAATAATGCCGATGGTGACACTATTCAAATCGCTAGTGCTCCCTCACTTAGAATACTGCTCAGTGCTGACGGCCCCGTTCAGGGCAGGAGAAATAGCAGAGCTGGAACAAATCCAGAGATCGTTTACGGCTCACATTGAGCCATTGAAACATCTAAATTATTGGGAACGCCTTCAAGTCTTGAACATGTACTCATTGGAGCGGAGGAGAGAGAGTACATGATAATATATACATGGAAAGTACTTGAGGGCCTGGTCCCAAATCTGCACACTGCCATAACAACATACTGGAGTGAGAGATATGGGAGAAAGTGTAAAATAAACCCAGTGAGGAGCAGGGGTGCGGTGGGGACAATACGGGAGCACTGTATTAACATCCGGGGTCCCAGACTATTCAACATCTTACCAGAAGATATCCGAAACACGGCTGGAACCAGTGTAGAAGCCTTCAAGAGGAAACTGGACAAATATCTTCACCAGGTGCCAGATCAACCAGGCTGTGATGGATATGTGGGGCAGCGGGCCTCCAGCAGCAACAGCCTGGTTGACCAGGCAAGCACCAGACGAGCCTGGCCCATGGCCGGGCTCAGAGAGTAGATACTCTCGAAACTCTTCAAAGGTATATCAAAGGTATCTCCTCCGCTCTAGCGTTACCAGTAATTTAAATTGCTGTACTGGTTACGTATGTACCTTCAATAGGGGGAGAAGGGGAGGGGTAAAAAAAAGGTATACTTCTCCATATAGGTTGATGGTGAATGTTGTGGGTGTGGGGTGTAGGTAACAAGATCGTCATTATGGTGACAGGAACTTGTTGATCGTCAGAAATTGCAGATTATACTTTCATTGCCCTTAGTGATATGAACCCGAGAGTGGTGTCAGTATGTTCGGTGTATACTGTGGTGTCAGTATGTTCGGTGTATACTGTGGTGTTTGTGTACTCGTTGTATCATGTATTTACCTAGTGTAAGTGATCTTGATGGCAGGTGCTCTTGTTTTTTTTGTGCCGTGTTCTACAGGAGTTAGTGTTTGACCCATTCATGTAATGGAATAAATAGCAAAATAATAGTAACCTAAGTTAGCTGATGATATAAATACCAGTGGAAACACTGGGAAGTTTCAAGAATGATTTTGATTGGTTGAGTGTGCACGAAGACGTTGCAGATGCAGTTCAAGGTTGTTTTCTTTACTGTGGAAAGAAAACAACCTTGGCGAATGTAAACTAAATAATATACTCACGTCTGTTGTGACTTTAATAAATACACCAAAGAGGATGCAAAAAAAACGTGAAGCCAGTGTACCAGCATTATAAATCTAATAGAGACAGATGGCTTGCTTTCATATCTAGAAATATAAATAATAAAAGTCTTGAAGATATACTAGAGTTCCTATTAGTAAAGCCTCATTTAGATTATGCGGCGCAGTTTTTAAGTTCCACATTGCAGAATGAATTTAAATGCTTCACTTGTATGAGATAAATGGAACGTCTGATAACTGCTCTGTAAAACGTTCAGAGAATAAGATAATTATCATCTGTATCGGTAGTTTTTCCTGTGAATATGGAATAAAAAAATAACTTATCAAAAATGACGTAGAGAGAAAGAATAGGAATGAAGTGTACAAGTGAATTTTTTGGAATTAAGGGATAATGAGTAGTCCTCTGAAAATGTATTAAAGACAAAGAAGAGTATTCAGATTTAGAGGAAATTCATATTTAAAAAAAAAAAAAAAAATGTTGGAATATATCGATTTGGACCTGAAGCGTGGAAAAAATGCCGTAACGTTGACCCCCAAGCACAAATGGCATATGTGAGGTAGGAATAGATGAGTGAATAGTATAGTGTGACTAGGGCTGATATTGTTGTAGATATGCGGAAGACAACGCCCAAGTGGTGTCACTTAGCCCATATTTAGGTAACGTTAAAACTAGCAAAATTAAGAGGCAAGTACACTCAGCTGAGCAGTACTGTACCCACCTGGCACTAGCCTACCACAACACTAGTCTCTCTCTTCGTTTCATAAAAATCATGGATCCTGGGACTAATATATACACAACTTGTGGCTGAAAACATTATTTTGTGTATTTTACTAACAAACGAACTCATTAATCACACATTATTATATACACAATAATGGTTAATGGTGGTTTAAAGCCTATCAATTACACTAGTGTCATTAAGGCTGCACATAACCTTTTCACCACCAAATTCACCATATATACACTAAGGGAAATACACCTCTCGGTGTATATACATATAATACACAATACCAATACAGCCTCTTATGTGCTTGAAGATAACTAATTGTTTGCGAATATAAATATTTATGCTAGAATGACATTAAAACACATATACCAATATGCACACGAAATTCGATGTAAGATGTTTTAAAAATATTTTTTTCTGATTGCAGGAGGCAAGTATGAATCAAGAGGTGAGTAAGGAACAAACAATGAGGCAGCTGAGTGAACTGCTGACCTTTAGATGTGTGTATACGCTGAGGGGAAACTGTCAGAATGGCCACAGTTGCTGATCCAGGTGTCATGAACCTTGTGTCAGGTTTGTGGCCGCCTGGAGACCCTGGCAAGCTGGAAGACTCTGCTTGCAAAGATGCGACTGCAGTCAAGACCTTTAATTGTACGACGTTTCGCCCAACATTGGGCTTTTTTTTTTATTATTCGATAAAGCCTAATGTTGGGATAAACGTTGTCCAGTAAAATGTCTTCACTACAGACGTGTCTGTGTTGCGTTTTTTGATGTAGTGTTGAACGTTTAGTTTCAGGAGTTTAAAAAAAAATTGTCTATTTTAAATTAGGTAAATTTAATTTAGGCTAGGACACGGTAGGTTTGGTTACATAATATATAACAGCTTATGTTTGACCATAAATATGCAAATTACCCCCCCAAAAATCAGCCGCGATATGTCTGACAACGAAGTGGCCGAAGAGAATGGGGGGGGGGGAGCGTTTGAAGGTAACGTTCAGAATTGAACGTTTTATCACTGGTAGTACAAGAATGGGCCGCCTCCGGGTATTGGCCTAAGAATCCGGCAAGCATATTTTAGCTTAAACAACTAAGAATATTTCCACGGTCAACAGAGTTGCTTTCTGAGGAATGTGAGAGGCGTCATTATCTGGATCTCCTCACCTGGACACTTAGCTACCAGGTCGGGTGTTCACCTAGTTGTACTTGCCTAGTTCTTCTCACCTACTCTCCCAGTTATGTTTTCAGGGATAGATTCATAGCTCCTGGCCCTGCCTCCTATCTCTTGAAACTGTGTATTGTTTGTCTTCACCGCATCATCATTTAAGCGGTGGAAGACAGCATAATACAGATGTAGTGTCCGCCTAGCAAAAGCCTTCGACAGTTGCGGCCATGGTGTACTAGCACACAAAATGCGTGCAAAAGGAATAACTGGAAAGGTGGGTTGACGGATATATAATTTCTTGACAATTGAACCCAAAGTGCAACAGTAAACGTTGAGATCAGAGACTATTGCAGGGAAACTTTCTCTTCAAGTTCTGTTCCTCGAAGTACAGTACTCTCCCCACTTGTATTCACAGATAATCCACACATAGCAGACTTGAAACCTATGACGTTAACGGTCCAAGTCGGACCGAAACGTCGTCATAAGTTTGTTTCCTATGTGCGGGTTATTTGTGTATTGTTCCAGCCACGGTATTGTGCCTATTTATGCGTTCTCTTTCTCACTCTTGTATCTAACATAGGGACATAATTCATAGCACCTTGTCATCCTGGCAGACAATACTAGAAGTTGTATAAAATTGTCATCCAGTGAGGACACAGCAAACCTAGAAACTGATGAAAACTGTTTTCCAGTGTGCCGCTGACAACACTATGTTCAGCGAGGACAGAGTTCAGTTCTTCCGCTGTGGAGAAGCTTAGAAATTAAAGATTGGATCGAAGAATATAACAAACGCAGATGAGACTTGGGAGTGATAATATCAGAGGATATCTTTCAACCACAATAATGTTATCACAGCTGAGAGGAAAATGATAGGCTGGATAACTAGAATATTCAACACAAGAGATGACAGCCCCATAATGATAGTCTTCATATAATTTGTTCTCTCCAAGCTGTATACTAACGGCCTCTTCAAGGCAGGCGAAATTTCTGAACTGGAGAACGTAGAGAGATCCTTCACAGCTCTTCAGTTTAGTAAAATAATTACTGGAAAAGCTTGAGGTCCTTCCAACTGTACTCCTTGAAGTGTAAACTAGAAACCTGTATCATAATCTACACCTGGAAAATTCTGAGAGAATTGGTTCCAAATCTGCACATCGAAATCACTCCATATGAAAGTAAAAGTCTCGGTTACTGTGCAAAATACCTCCAATGAAAAACAAGGGCGAGATGAATATAGTGAGGGAAACTCAATAAGCGTAACGGGTCCAGGACTCGATATCTTCCCTCCATGCATCAGGGAGACTACCAACAGACCCGTGGCTGTCTTCAAGAGGAAACTTTGTCAGTTCCTGATCAGCCGGACTGTTGTGTATATGTTGGTCTGTATACGGTGGGCACCCAACATCCTGGTCGATCAGGCCAGCAGCCAGGAGGCCTGGTCTGGAACCGGCCTCGGGGGGGAGGTAATCCTCCCTGATTCGACTACAGATAATGACCTCTTTATATAATGTTTTTCATTACCACCCTAAGACTGCAAAAAAGTGTTTGTCTAACGTCCTTATGGCTTATTTGCGTCCTTAGCAAATAAACTTGAGGAAGCTGTCTATTCCCGTCCTCCCTACATGGTTGTTACTCGACCTGGTAAATACTTTCATTTATTTTTGTAAGCGCATTGGTTTTTTTAATATATTAATATATTGATATATAAATATATTTGTGTAGGCGTTGTCTCTGCTGAAGCACCGTAATCAAGGTGGAGACTCGAGCGCTATTTTTAAAAGCTGAATAAGTGTTCTTGTCCAACAATACAGAGATATATTTGATAACTCTCAGAGTTTGGTTGACTGTTTTTCCTGCTGCTGCTCTGGCTTGCTGCGCTGCTTCAAATAATTGGCGGATTATTACTCCAAGGTTCTTTTCTTTATTAGTTGGTAGCAAGGTAGAGTTGTCGGTATGGTAACTTTTGAGACTGGGTTGAAGGTAGCCAGGTGGTATTTTCAGTAGAGCGACTATGGTGTATTACGTTGATGTATGTCACAAACGAAGTCTTGTATTTCCTTATTCTTAATAGAATGTGCCTTCAATTTGCAATTCGTGAAATTCTTGAATATTTTGTATAGATGGAAAATTCTCTCGGTGTTTCCACTCCAAATTTTATTATCCTCGGCAAATAAATTTATGGCTAGAAATGTGTTCGTCTTGAAGTCTCTTCTAAAGCTCCTCAATATGATGCGATTTATGTAAATGCTATTGAAAAAGTGTTTGCAAAAAATGAATAGCACGTATTATGAAGGTCTCTCGACGTGTTATTTAATTCATGTACTTTTACAGTCGCATTTACGAAAAGTTGCACTATGTAGAGGAGCCTTGTAAGAGAGTTGACTGTATGTATTACAAGGTGGATACACACGTCTCCTTCCTTTCTTGATTCTTAAAGTGGCGTTGTCTGTAAACAACGCGATGGCCAGGTTGTTTTGTCGGTGGCTGAATTTCTTGCATCTACAGGCAGGTTTGTTGTGATGGTTACCTTTGTATGTTTTATTTATTGTCTTGTATTAATTTCCTTCCCAGATGTTACGTCGTCTTCAGCCTGCTTTCTCTGGGTCCTGTCTAAATTATTTTACTGTTAAGGGGTAAGTAAGACGCATGCTGCTTCCTCTGTATTCCACTGAAGAAGTCTACTTTGAAGGCGAAACGTTTCGGAATAAAGATACCTAACTGTTGCACATGTGTCTTATTAACTTGTCGGTATTTTACACACCATTGTTATATTCATATTTTACTCTTGATAACATTGCTCTAATACTTACTGGAGAATATCTGACCTTTGTCCAAGTTCTCTTGCAACTTCTTAGCGTCATTCGTTTCATGTTACAAACTTTGCATTATTTACAAACATTTAGGCAGATTATTTATGATTATTAGTAACAGTATGGGACCAAAGACTGACCCTTCAGGAACTCAAGTTGCTGTTTTCATATTATTTGTTTTATTGTGATGGTTACTTATTCTTTACATATGAGAATGCTTGTATCTTTTGAGGTCCTGTCTGCATGTTTCTGTCAGTGAGTACAAGGATGATTGTACGAGCCCTCTGGTGGTGTTAGTGACTAATTACTTAAGGCAGAGGCTGGAGTGACCAGGACACTCCACACAGTTGTATCTTGTGTTAGGAATCTGAGAGCTACTGGCAGATTGAATATTTAATCAATGGTAATAAGTCAAGGACGCCAGTGGAAATAAGTCACTTTGGCTTTTTTTGGTGGGTTATCCTTGGTAATCCACATAATGGTGGTGCCATTATGTGCACTAGTGTGACTGGTGGTGCAAGTGTGTGCGCTAGTATCACTAATAGTGCCAGTATGAGTTGTGTAAATGAGAGTGCAGCTACGAGCCTGGCCCACGGCCGGGCTCCCAGAGTAGACTGGAAACTCAACACCGCTGGTACAAGAGTAGGACAGAACCTGCTTCACTCAGCTTGTAACTTGGTTCTTACAGTGTTGCCTCGGACGCAGATCCTCATTACCGGAAAACAGCATTTCTCTAATACTTCAAGATAAACGCTAAACCTACCTTTGATATACCTTTGAAGAGTTTCACTACTCTCGGAGCCCGGCCATGGGCCAGGCTCGTCTAGAATAAGAGTAAGTGGTGAGTGTGATTAAGCTGCGACTAAAAAAACAAAAAAACAAACAAGCTTGTCTTTTATCGTGTCCGTAAAATGCTACTTGAATTACCTTGAGAGTTTGAAAGTATATTTTTTTGAGAAAGGGAATTAATAAGATGTTGTGAAAGGTGTTGTGGGTTGCTGTAACTGTGTTGCAAGTGAGCCAAGGCGTGTGTGTGTGTGTGTGTGTGTGTTTTGTATTGTTGTGTGGAGAGAATGCGTGTATGTGTGAGTTAAATTGTGGTACAAGTCTGGTTGTAAACCTAAGTGTTTGGTTGTTAACGAGCGAGACGAGGAATGGTTGTTACTAGACCAGTATACTACACAAATAACGCTCACGTAAGAAAACTGAAACTTACAACGTTTCGGCCTGACTTGGATCATTAATCACACACAAGTGGACCGAAACGTCGTCATAAATTTAATTCCATGTGCAAGTTATTTGTTTATTGTTCGATTCACGGTATTGTGTCTTTTTATTCTTTTATACTCTATGGTAGGCCTAACATCTTGTGTATAGTCCTAAAAGATTTCCTTAAGTTTTTAGTTTTTGTTCTCCCTGTTTTCACATGCACAACATTTTTTTCTGACAAGTCATTTGTACACCAGGAATAACAAGGAGTCGAGCTACCATAACAACAATAATAATGAATTCAAAATACATACTTGGTACAATAAACAAAGTCTCTAGTATGTACATAACTAGTGTGAGTGCAGGTTGTTGCTGGTATCTTGTACTACCTTCCTGGTACATCCCCAGGTCTCTGGTATCTTGTACTACCTTCCTGGTACATCCCCAGGTCTCTGGTATCTTGTACTACCTTCCTGGTACATCCCCAGGTCTCTGGTATCTTTTACTACCTTCCTGGTACATCCCCAGGTCTCTGGTATCTTGTACTACCTTCCTGGTACATCCCCAGGTCTCTGGTATCTTGTACTACCTTCCTGGTACATCCCCAGGTCTCTGGTATCTTGTACTACCTTCCTGGTACATCCCCAGGTCTTTCGGTGAACAGTCCTTTCTTATCTTTCACCGTGTTTATGTTCGCATAGATGTGCTTGACTATGTTTTGGTTGCAGGGTTCGACTCTCTGCTCCTGGCACCATGGACTCTCAAAACCTATTAAAACTTTGTATGGAATCCGTTTCCGCCACGACATCACTCAGTTCGTGTTATACTTGGTGAATACTCGCAATTTGCACTTTTTTTTTTTTGCGTTCCTGGGACCTAAGTGTTCAACTCGCGTGCCTCCACCTCCTTACTTTCCAACAGTTCATCTCTACTCTGTCAAGTCTTCCAAGTATCTTGTACGTCGTGATCACGTGTTGCTCTTGTTCTAATTCTGAGTTTTTAAGGGAGGGTCATAGAGCGATTGGATAGTAGGAAGCATTCAGATTCAGGAAAAGGGAGGAAGAGTCTGATTCCCGGATCAAGAGCCCCTCAGCAGCATCAAGAACTTGGGAGGTCTTAATACCGAGGATACCGTTAGAATACAGCAGACGGAGGATCGAACCCCCATCAATCCTTCTACTCGGTGACCTACACGACTTTATTACTACAAGACTGATTTTTAAAAATCTTGACAAACTTCTGTTTTTTTTAAATAACAAACACAGTTTCCCAGGTGAATGTTATGCTCTTCTAGTGAATGTCTTCACTTTATTTGAAAATATACTTACTCGGTAAATAATATTTAGAAACTTATCTCGTTATAATGAATGTTACGGTGAACGTTACGGTGAATGTTACGGTGAATGTTATAGGTGAACATTACGGTGAATGTTATGGTGAATGTTACGGTGAATGTTACGGTGAATGTTGTAATATGATGCCCAAGTATGTTGTGTCGAGGCTCTTGGCCGTGTTCCTCTGTGACCTGAGGTCCACTGTGTCGTCCCCTTGTTGGTGTGTCGTCTCCTTATTGGACCGTGTCGTCTCCTTATTGGACCGTGTCGTCCCCTTGTTGGACCGTGTCGTCCCCTTGTTGGACCGTGTCGTCCCCTTGTTGGACCGTGTCGTCCCCTTGTTGGACCGTGTCGTCCCCTTGTTGGACCGTGTCGTCCCCTTGTTGGACCGTGTCGTCCCCTTGTTGGACCGTGTCGTCCCCTTGTTGGACCGTGTCGTCCCCTTGTTGGACCGTGTCGCTCACCTACGATGTCTCGCTAACCCTTTTTGGAATTCTCGTCTCTGTCCATGTTCAAAACATGTTTTTTTTTCTGTCTGCGGTAAAAGTTGCGTTCTGTACCACAGTAACAAAGTTTTCCAGGCAGTTTTCTATTCCCCCCCCTCCCTCGATCTTTGTTCATATATATATTTTTTTAATCTCTCCTGGCGATTTATGCAAAATAAAGACAGTTTCTGTAAACTCTCTCTCACTGACCAACCCGTCTTCACAAATTCTGTGTAAATGTGTCTCATACGGATTTACCGTGTTTAGATTAGAATGTCCTCAAAATTAGCCAGTCGTAGCCACAGCGGAGAAAAGAAAATCTTTGCCAAGATATTTCCTGGTTGTAACAAAAGCTCCAGCTTTATCGGAAGAAGCACAAAGGGAGCAAAAAGCTCTGCAGGATATTGCTAGAAGCTCTAAATATTTCTACACTTAAGGAAAATCTAAGTTAAGAACTACCTGTAGATTAGACAATTAATCACACAAGATTTATACACTGACGATGAAAAAGAAATGTGCGAAATTCTAAAAGAGCGATGCGAATCAGTTTTAAGCAATCCACTAAGCGAAATCTGGGCAGAGAATGTAAAAAAGATCGTTACCTCTGAAGGCCAGACAGATCACATAACTGACATAGGTAAAAATCCTGAAGAATTCAAGAAAAAAGGAAATATAAAAAATGTCCACTCGTGCAGCACCTGGACCGGATTCGTGGAATTCTTTATTTATAAAGAAGTGAAAAATATCATTAGCACGAGCACTAGGTATTCTTTAGAGGAAGAGTTTAGATTCAGACGAAATCCCAGAGGCCTTCAAGAGTGCGGACATAGCTCCTTTGCATAAATGAGGCAGTAGAGCACTAGTCAAAAATTACAGACCAGTAGGCCTAACAGCACACATCATTAAAGTCTTTGAAAAGGTGATATGACAAAATTACAAACTTTATGGAACATCATAACCTATACATCCCAAACCAGTATGGAGTTTACATCAGGAAGGTCGTCCTTGCCACAGTTACTGAAATATTATGACAGAATTGTGGAGGCGATGGAAGAAAACCAAAACATAGATGTGGTCTATACGAATTTCACAATGGCCTTTGACATATACGATCATGGAGTACTTGCACATGGATGAAGGGTGTTAGGTATGACGGGGAAACAAGTCAGATGGATTTTAATTTTTTTTGGCAAATACAACAGAGTATTTGACAGTGCAAAATCAAGTATTAGCTAAGTAAAAGGCTTAGTACCCAAAGTCACGGTACTGGAGTACCGGGGTACCAGGGTACTGGAATACACGGGTACCGTTGTACGGGGGTACTGGGGTACCATTGTATTAGAGTACTGGAGTACAAGGGTACCGGGGTACTGGAGTACCAGGGATACCTTAAGGGTTATGACCGAGAAAAAAAAGTGGGAACAAAGTGGTCCAGGTGATGTTACCGGACACTTAAAACATTGTAGTGATTGTCTTTGTATAGGAACCAGTATATTTAACTTCACAACAATGTAGAAATAATGAAACACAAATCAAACACGTGTTCAAGGAAGGTGCAATACCAACGATATTAAGACACTTGTAGGTTATAATATGTGCAGCGACAGCTCAATTTAAGGCACCGGAAATTGTTAGTCTAGAGGACTTTCACTGCTCGTAAATTATTGGGAATCCCAAATATCAAACCTTGTTGACTGGAGCGCAGGCAAGAAAGTTACATCATAATATACACTTAGTTGATAGTTCCCCTCGAAGCAAACTTAAATCACCTGCCAAGTACCGGATGGGTTGGTTCTAAATCCACTGTATCAACGTCTTAAGAGGAAAGGTAAGCATTACAAGATAGCCATGATGACAAGCAATGTACAGTAAGTATTAAAAGATATAGTAACTGGGTGAAAGTAGAGTCCAGGGTGTGTCAACACGCTCCTTCACTGATGAGGGTAATTACTGCTTGTTGATGTTTAGGGGAAAGTGTGATGATACCAAGAACCATCACTTTAAAGGTAACTAAACAAGATAGTCTTAGCAGTGACAAATAATGGTGGTTGAGAGAAGTGAAGTGTTGGAAAGAGTATTGGTGGTTGCCACTGTAGCGAGTGAAAGCAGCAGCAGCAGCAGCAGCAGCAGCAGCAGCAGCGGCGCAAGTAAAAGTCGGGAGGTAAGAGGGCGTTGTGGTTTTAGTGAGGAGAGAGAGAGAGAGAGAGGTTTGTTTGTTTGTTTCTACTTACCACTATAATAGTTGCAAGGGTCATCACAGGTGATATTAACATCATTGTGTTCTGGAATTTCAAGTTTTTTTTAGACATGGTTACCCCTTAGGTTAACACTGTCCTGCTAGTTTTAGCACTCGTCTGTCATGGGTTCGACCCCCCACACATTTTTTGATAAATTTGCAATCGTGTCGTTACGATTCGGTGAGTCATTTTGTTCCCACTACGTAATTATCATATAGCTTACGTGTACCATAGAGTAGCAGCATATCACTGATGTATCCTATTT
This sequence comes from Cherax destructor, assembly GCA_009830355.1. Lineage (NCBI taxonomy): Eukaryota > Metazoa > Arthropoda > Malacostraca > Decapoda > Parastacidae > Cherax > Cherax destructor. The sequence goes on from WNWK01000495.1 coordinate 424,681, forward strand.
ATGGTTTTTATTTATTCATTTTTCCTTAGTCGAGTACGGGAAATTGTTCCTCATTCAACATAGTGTTTGCTGTGTCCTCAATGGTTGACACTCCCAGACACATTCCAGTATCGTCTGTGAAGGCTGATACAACTCTGTTATTAAGTCCTTTAATATGTCAATTAAGAGGATGAGAAGCACAGGGAATAATGTAGACTTGATCTTCCATCCGTTAATGGAATGAAAAATACGTTATCATCCAGTATAAAAAAAACTGAGATACAGAGGTTTTTACTTTGATGTGTATGATTTTGCACTCGTATTACTTTTTCACGCATTTTGTGTTCTATTACGTCATGGCACACTTGTCGAAGACTTTCAATTGTTTTTATGTAGACGTTGTACCTGTCTTCCTATGGTAATAATCCTAGTTTAAATCTATGTTGTCCTGGGTGAAACGTGCTGTAATTTAATGTGCTAAACAACCATAGTTCTCAACACAATTTCAAAAGATTATGGCAGTGCGAGACATTTTTATAATTGATTTACTATGATTTTTTGTTGAGGGGAGTTATACCCGTTATTAAGGGCTGCTGGGTAACGCCTCTCTATACATTACTTAAGTATATATAGAGAGGCGTCTGCTTAAGTTCGGTGACACTTCATATGTGATGAATGTGGTGTTCCACGAGTCTAGGTCTCGGCTAGAATGCAGAGGAAAGTTATCAGTGGATCTAGAGTTCAGTGAGATTTGGGTTTATATCAGCAGTGTTGGCAGTGTTTGGTGTCAGTCATGACTATAAAAAAAAATGTGGATTGGCAGTCAAAATTGTTTAATGGTTCTTAAAAACAGTCATACTGTATCCCTCAAACTCTAAAAAACTTATATACTTTCACTTAACAAAGGTAGTAGCATAGCAATCACAAAAAAGACTGTAGGCGAAAACGCTGATATCACATGCAATAATATTTAAGAGTTTTAAAGAAGATTGTCGAACATGTACAGTCGAAACTGTTTTTTTTTTTAGAACAATCACTCCTGGATTTTACTACGACGCCACTATAACATGGTTTTGAAAGTATTTGAAGACTCGTAGTATTCACAGACAAGTGTGATCCAGGTTTTATAGCACGCAAAATTCTTACGACAGGAAAAACAAAAGGCTCAGATGAACTGTCAACTTTCTAACAGGGCTCGCATGGTAATAACCAGCAAAGTGAAATCAGAAGCCGTCACAGGAAAAAACTTTGTTGCCCAAGGCATAGTTCTCACCGCTGTTGTTATTCTCGTATCAGTCACACATCGTATTGCTCTGTCATCAGTTGCAGACGATACTAGAATTTGAGAAGCATCAGTAGAGGAGTAGAGGACACAGCAAATTTCAATACATGAACTAGGTCTTCCAGTGGGTCACAAAAATCAATATGATACTCCACTATGAAAAATATTAAAATTCGAACATTATAACACATTCAAACTAGACAGTAGAGGTAACGGATGATGATATGTTCAAGGATCACAGCAGTGTTACTGTCACCACTGCAATAAAAATATTAGGCTGGATAACAAGAACTTTTAAAATGTGAGATTCCAAGTCAGTGATAATTCTCGTCAAAACAATATTCTTCAGCCATTTTTTTTTTTGCAACGACCCAGCCCAGTAATGTCACACACCTTTATGACCAATTTCCCGTGTTTAGACTAAAAGAAAGTCTGACACAGAATGTGAAAGCTTTTTGTATGTGTCAAGCCATATTGTATTTAACTAAATATACATTATACAAAGCTGATTAATCAGTTTGAATTTTCCTGCTCAGTATGTTAGTGTGCACATTCTGGCTCACATGATGATAATGCTACAAGTACTCTATATCCCTTACACTGTCATCTCTTATTTTCTATCTGGTTTTAAACTGAGAACCCAATGAAGCCATCTGGCGACCCTGTACTTTGAAGACCACCGTTTTAAAGCACTTGTATTCTCTAAGATGGAATATTGTTGTATAAAAAAAAATATATAAAGACAAAAATGTTGCTTTTAGAGAATGTCCAGGCAACTTTCACTTGCCGTTTCAGTTGAAACTTCTAAATTAACGGGTGCACAAACACAGGTGGATTCCTTCACTACTTTTGCTATGGAATAGCAAAAGTAGTAGATAGCGAACCCATATTTAAGAATCAGATCCGGCACATACCAGGAGTGTCGTGACCACTAATGCAGTTAGTGTGAGACCCAGTGTGTTTATCTTCATTGTTAAGAGCTAATGCTGAGCGATGGTGACTCTCCCAGTTGTATTATCTCTGGTATCCTCTTAAGCTATTTCTAGGTTGATGTCTCTAACTTCGACCAGTACGTTCGTACAATGGAACGTACGTTCCTGGAACGCAGGCGGGAAAGCTACATCATAATGTATACCAGGAAAATGGTGGAGGGACCGGTTACAAATCTTCACGCTAAAATTACTCGCCAGATGGTGCTAAGTATCCAGCATGAAAGCCAGGGTGTAGTAAGTACATTAAGAAATAAATGTAAGTAACTCAAGACTTTCAACATTCTCTCTCTTTATATTAGAGGAATTAACAACAGACCCCCCAGCTGTCTTCAAGAAAAAACTTTACTAATTCCTTCAGATAGTTGGAGTATGTGGTGCCAGCACATATAACCTAATTAATAATGCCAGCAGCCAGGAGGCCTGAGCAGGATGGGTCTTGGGGGCTGTGACTTCGAAACCATCAACAGGTAGATAACTAATCTTGCCTCCAAACTTTCGATCAGAACATTATACAAGTTTTAAGCTTTGCAAACAGAAGGTCGTGTGAAACTCAGAGGTGTAACTTTTTCCCCTGCGTCTCTTCCCTGGGGCGTTAGTCTACCTTCCTGGGGAGACTACGCAGTGCCATCCTCCCTTTGATATACCTTTGAAGAGTTTCGAGAGTTTACTCTCGGAGTTAGAGAGACAAGTGAACACTTGTGTTCCGGTCTTCCAATGGGAAACAAGATGTATTGTACTCATTAACCAGACTGATACTCGGTGGAGTGGACCAGTTTCACGGAGTTTACAGAACTTTACCATCACCAGTTTACGATGTATGACACGAGGGAATCGGAGCATACATATGAATGCTCTTTTACTGAAACACCGTGTAGAATTTATTCACGTTAATAATCTTTGTTATAAAGAATTACGTCATTACCATAAATGAGCAGCAAATTTGTAACCATACTCGGTTTATAATACATTCAAGAGTGTTCTGGTGCGTGTTTACACCCACGTATACGCTGGTTTCAGTATAACTTGCTGGGCAAAGTATTGGTGATGCTGGTAGTTATGATTCTAGATCATTTTGTGTTGATCATTGTGTTACACAGCTGTCTCAGGAATTCATTTCATACAAGACTGCTGTTATTTGGTAAAATATTTCTGTTGTAGCTCGCTAAACACGAGCTTGCACATCTTTTAGTAATATTTAAAGCATTATACTCAACATACGAAGGAGATCCATCTTGGAATATGCAGAACCAGTGTGGAACCCCTCACCACATGAAAAAAAAAGCATTTAAAGAAAAAAATGACCCAAAGGTTCACAACAAAATTAGTACTGGAACTGGGGAAAACGCACCGAGAGAGACCTTAAAAACTTAATCTAGCAACACTAGAGATAGGACCAGGAGGGATATTATCACGACTTACGAAATTAGAGAGTTTATAGGGATAGACTACACAAAGAAACCAGGGGACACAGACGACGGCTAAAGAGGAAGATTAGCCATATGGATGTCAAGAGGTATTCGAAGATTGTGTTGGAGATAAACGGTATCGTTTTTGAAGCAGTTACGACCAGTTACTCTTCAGAAATCAGTAAATCTGATCGGTGAGAGAGAAGCGACGAGGCCAGGAGTTATTACTCTACCCCTTCAGACATAACTAGCTGAGTACACACGCTCTAAGAGACGACACCTGTCAACCAGCTGGGCTGCGGCAACACCAACTGGGCTGCGGCAACACCAGCTGGGCTGCGGCAGTACTACCTGGGCTGCGGCAACACCATCTCACTTTCAGCTGGACCCTGATCCACAAATTTGCATGTGGCCAACGCAGCATTTTTTGAATCTGGTCCTGCGAGAAATGACGCTGCCTGGATGATGAATCCCGGAGAATAAGGAATGTTGCACTTGCAGAGTGCTGGAGCGTGATGACCTCAATCACAGGTGTAAGGTATGTGTGTGTGTGTGTGTGTATGTGTGTGTGTGTTTATTCGTATAGGTATGGTAGATAATGAGAAAAATGTCGATTAGTCACTATTCGGTTTGATAGTGTTTGTGTTGACCTCCCGAGGGCCAGGTCACGCTCCAGGTCTTCTACTCCCAACCGAACCTCACCTAGTCCGCGGCGGCAACGTTCTGCCCGCAGCTCTAGGGACACCCCGCCTTCGCCCCTCACCCCCATCTTTGTTTTCACTGTGAGTTGTGTGTGTTTGTTTGTTTTATGACTGTGAGCGCAGGGTGAGCTACGTGGTCCAAGTGCGCCGTAAAGGTCACAGCATTTACTACAGATATTATGTTCCTGACCAGCCGGGCTGTAGTATTTACATTGGGCTGCGTACTGCTAATACCAGTAGGTTAATTGCTCAGGGCGTTAGCTAAGATGCCTAGCCAGGAGCCGAGCCGCGGGGGTCATGACCTCCAGAATCGGCTACGGGTAGCCAGCTGTATTGCAAGCCACTGCAAGTTTCGTAGCAACAGTGTGACATTAGCCCTGTGTTCCGAACATGTCATGGACTCGAAGTTGTGATAATTATAAGTTTTGCGAAAATTAATTATACAGGAAGTGGCCAAGTATTTTGTTGTTGTGACATCAGGAAAAGAATCAAACTCAGTTATAGAGGAATAAGACAGTGATACAGTGAAGTCGTGTAGTGATACAGTGAAGTCGTGTAGTGATACAGTGAAGTCGTGTAGTGATACAGTGAAGTCGTGTAGTGATACAGTGAAGTCGTGTAGTGATACAGTGAAGTCGTGTAGTGATACAGTGAAGTCGTGTAGTGATACAGCAGTGAAGATCGTGAAGTAGTGATACAGTGAAGTCGTGTAGTGATACAGTGAAGTCGTGTAGTGATACAGTGAAGTCGTGTAGTGATACAGTGAAGTCGTGTAGTGATACAGTGAAGTCGTGTAGTGATACAGTGAAGTCGTGTAGTGATACAGTGAAGTCGTGTAGTGATACAGTGAAGTCGTGTAGTGATACAGTGAAGTCGTGTAGTGATACAGTGAAGTCGTGTAGTGATACAGTGAAGTCGTGTAGTGATACAGTGAAGTCGTGTAGTGATACAGTGAAGTCGTGTAGTGATACAGTGAAGTCGTGTAGTGATACAGTGAAGTCGTGTAGTGATACAGTGAAGTCGTGTAGTGATACAGTGAAGTCGTGTAGTGATACAGTGAAGTCGTGTAGTGATACAGTGAAGTCGTGTAGTGATACAGTGAAGTCGTGTAGTGATACAGTGAAGTCGTGTAGTGATACAGTGAAGTCGTGTAGTGATACAGTGAAGTCGTGTAGTGATACAGTGAAGTCGTGTAGTGATACAGTGAAGTCGTGTAGTGATACAGTGAAGTCGTGTAGTGATACAGTGAAGTCGTGTAGTGATACAGTGAAGTCGTGTAGTGATACAGTGAAGTCGTGTAGTGATACAGTGAAGTCGTGTAGTGATACAGGAAGTCGTGTAGTGATACAGGAAGTCGTGTAGTGATACAGGAAGTCGTGTAGTGATACAGGGAAGTCGTGTAGTGATACAGGGAAGTCGTGTAGTGATAGTGAAGTCGTGTAGTGATACAGTGAAGTCGTGTAGTGATACAGTGAAGTCGTGTAGTGATACAGTGAAGTCGTGTAGTGATACAGGGAAGTCGTGTAGTGATACAGGGAAGTCGTGTAGTGATACAGGGAAGTCGTGTAGTGATACAGGGAAGTCGTGTAGTGATACAGGGAAGTCGTGTAGTGATACAGTGAAGTCGTGTAGTGATACAATGAGATGTATTGTTACACAGTGTTAGTGAGGTCACGTATTGATAGGTCACGTAGTGTTAGTGAATAATGTACCTACCTACCTACCTACCTAGAGTTCCCTCCAGGTAAACTCAACGCCCCCGCGGCCCGGTCCATGACCAGGCCTCCTGGTGGATCAGGGCCTGATCGACAAGGTTGTTACTGCTGGTCGCACGTAGTCCAACGTATGAACCACAGCCCGGCTGATCTGGCACTGACTTTAGGTATCTGTCCAGCTCCCTATTGAAGACAACCAGGGATCTATTGGTAATATCCCTTATGGCTGGTAGGAGGCTGTTGAACAGTCTTGAGCCCCTTACACTTATTGTGTTTTCTCTTAGTGTACCAGTTGCGCCCCTATTTTTCACTGGGGTATGTTGCATCGCCTGCCAAGTCTTTTGCTTTCGTAGGGAGTGATTTCTGTGTGCAGATTAGGGACCAGTCCCTCCAGAATCTTCCAGGTGTATATTATAATATATTTCTCTCGCCTGCGCTCCAGTGAGTTCAAGTCAAGTGCTTCCAGGCGTTTCCAGTAGTTAAGGTGTTTGATGGAACTTATACGTGCAGGGGTGCCATGAATACAGTGGGAGAACACGTAAGTGTAAGGGACCCAAGACTATTAAACAGCCTTCCATTATACATAAGGGGGATTACCAGTAAACCTCCTGACCAGTCGGGAAAAAGAGAGGGATGCGTTGATTCCCGGAGCAGTCTCCAAGTTGGCTCCAGTTAGGTTAAGTTACGTTACGTTATGTTACATTACGTTGTCTTAGATTTGGAAAGCTATAAATATAAGATAAATCTGGATAAAAAAAAAAAAGCCTATCGCACGAACAGAAAACGGGCAGTCACTGAACGCCGCTGATGTAATTGAGTCATATTTCAACTGTTGAAGACTCCATCCCCTCAAGGGAGGTTCCTTGACGCTGGTGAGGGGCTCTTGATCTAGGGAATTGGATCTGTGCTCCAGTTTCCTGAATTGAGCCTGAATACCTTCCACCCCTCCCCCACACGCACTGTATAATCGTACAGGTTTAGTGCTCCTGTTGCGTGGAGGTTCTTTCGTAGATTGGGTAATGAACAGACGAGTTTGGGATGGTAACTTGGTATATTAGACAGGGTGGAATCTCAGAGTTCGCAGGCCTGCATCTATCCTAGGCTGTCTCTGGGTGATAACTAAGGCACTGCCCCGAGCAGGGCTCATAGCGTTCAAAGTATTGACCTTTGACATGGGTGACCTTTGACATTGGGCTAACGGTTGCATCGGTTGGTCACGAGAGCAGAAACGGTTATACCCTATGAACTCTCACTGAGCTTACAGTGACAGCTCGGCTACGGTACGTATGTCGTCTCAACATACCCTTATACAAACTAAAGACAACAGGCTTACGACTCTGAGCTGATTCTATACAATATCAAAGTACACAACAGTTGAATCTTATACTTCACATAGATCTTATCGTGACGGAAAACAATCTACTTTACTATATGATATATCATGATACATAAGGAATTAAATAACTAAATGAGCTCATTTCTAGAAAATCATGATAAAAGAGAAAGAAAATTAATATATGTCGATCGATTGAATCGTCTTCATGTGATCTACGAATTCTGAGGAAATATATTTACAAGAAGGTAGTGATTAACAGACAAGGTAGATCTGGTGCACTCAAATCTATACTGTTAATTCTCAGAATTCGGAGAGAACGTGAACACATTAAAAATCTTACTAGATACTGGAAATCTGATAACAAAACACACAGTCAATAACTTCAGTTCTAAACTGGATTTTCTAATTTTCTATCTTTAGCTCACGACTTATGATCACTTTCCTACTGAAGGAATGAACAGGCTCGGTGGAGTGGATGGATCTCTCCCCAGCTGAAATAGTTAGCTCAATAACACAAAGTATGAGCAAAGGAGAACGGCTCTCACTATCTCTTACTGCAGGTAATAATTACTCCACACATGACACTTTACTCTGCAAAGGATTACTGTCAACTGGGAAAGATCACTATCTGGAACACAAGGGACAACAACTGGCACACTAGTGAATACACTAGCAACAGAAACGGCTTTCTGCAATTGCTTTTGCATCAGCGAGAGATGCTATAACTCATTCAAGTAGTCTTTCTTCAACAAAGCGTCCCTGGAGAGGAACTACTACTTGAACTAGCAACATTGCAAGGATAGACTCAGCACTCAAGGCGGTCCGGGATACCTCCGGCACCCTAGGCATCTGAACGCTATCTTACATGCAAGATATTGTAGGGGCTGAATTCCAGACAGGAGTGACAGCAATGCTAGTGTCTTGACCGCTCGGCAACGTTAACAAATAAAACACATACTATCTACAAGAACTAATCTGAACTTCACATTCCGAATCACTCTGGCAAATCTCTGATACAAGCTGGGAGAACAAACACATTGCTCAAAGGCTAGAGACTGTCTTTCAGTCATTAAGGGACTATGAGGACTGTTTACTGACTCATTATCATTATAACTGAATAGTAGCACACACAGTATTATCGCATGAATTTACTTGAGCTTCATTTCTTTACTGGCAGCAAACACATTAGTACTACTTGACTTTACTTGAGACATGACTTCGAGCAAATGAACGAGAATTTACATGAAATTGCAAGAACATTGAAAACACAAGTCTTTAAACGTCACACACACGAATGTCTATAACAGAATAGTGTCTCTCATGATGAATGAACGGCGAATGTAGGTAGAGGGAGAATATTTTCCTGGACGCTGGCTGGTGGTGGCTGTTGACGATCTTGGAGAAATGCGCTTACACGAGGAACTCACACAGCAAGCTTTTACGTTGGCGCTCTGGGATGAAGGAAGACACTCTCGACTTGCTATGTGAGCCGGAACAATGCTGCTGGTACCCAAGATAGGGTAGAAAATACCACAAAATATTGGCTGAGTGGTGGTGTTAGCAGGTGGTTTGTTTTGGTGGTGGTGGCGCGCTGTACTAGCGGGAGTTCCCTCGCTCATGATTGGTTACTGGGGGCGCATGGTGTGACGTCAGGGCGTGCTGCCTCATGGCCTTGGAACCACTAACCCAGGTGGCTTTTTGTACAATAAGCCACAGGAATGGTGAATATCACTGATAAGCATCCATCTTATAGCACAGAGCGAGTGGAGACAATACTTCAAGGAACTGGCTTTGCTGAACTGGCTTGATCTGTGCTCCAGTTTCCTGAATTGAGCCTGAATACCTTCCACCCCCCTCCCCCCACACACGCTGTATAATCGTACAGGTTTAGTGCTTCCCCATGATTATAATAATGAAGACTCCATCAACAGTTCCATGTTGTGTGTGGTTAAGAGGACGAACTGGGTATAGACACCTAAGTTGCCAGGGGACTGTTTATTAATTAGGTTTTTTATAGATATGTATTCTCGACTTTTGGTAGGATGTGCGCACGTTATGGCTATACTAGGTTCATGGTAGTGTGTTCACTCACATGTTGTGTTACGCTGCCTCTTAAAATCAACCTTCGGGGCGCACTAAAATATGCTTTACTGACTTTGCTTTGTTTGCTTTCAGTTGGAGCCTCACAAGAGTGTGGTGAATGTGGGCAGCAGCGGTGGGGGACAGCCCAGCCCTGGCGGCCGCTCTCCCAGTCACTCGGCCACCAAGGAACAGCAACAACAGCAGCGAGACGACGTCAACGGTGTACTGGAGAACTCTCCCATCTACGTCACCAGCGTCCCTAACCTCACCTCCGACCTCCCGAGGGCCAGGTCACGCTCCAGGTCTTCTACTCCCAACCGAACCTCACCTAGTCCGCGGCGGCAGCGTTCTGCCCGCAGCTCTAGGGACACCCCGCCTTCGCCCCTCACGCCCAGCCCCCGGCGGGAGGCGCCCACGCTCACCCGCAGCGTCGACAGCCCCAGTGTTGACCGCAGCTCCCGACGGTCCAGTAAGAGGCGCAGCTCCGCCAAGCTGACCAACGGCCACGGCATCGAGGCCGAGGTCGAGGCTAACAAGAGCGGCGACGAACTCGAACTGACCCACGACCTGAACGACACACTCGACGACACTGAGGAGTTAGATCAGGACGACAAGGCGGACGCTCAGTGTGACCGTACAGACAGTGAAGACAAGCTGGACTTGGAGGGCACGTGTCTGAGTGAGAGCGGAGACTCCCTACCAGGCACGCCTGAGAAGGCTTACGGCATCACACGCTCAGAGTCCAAGCGCTCGTCCCGCGGGAGCCGGCGAGATCGAGGGTCCCCGAGGGAGGTGCTGCTGGACCACGAGCCGCAGGAGGTGCGGGCCAAGACGCCACTCCACGCCGTCAGCAGCGTTGAGAGCCGCGACAGTACAAGGTATGAAACATTCACTTGTGACTGCTTTAAATTACCCCTGGTCCTCACAGAAGGTCTGGTCTGAGACCAGGCCGTGGGAGGCGCTGACCCCAGGAACACTCAAGGTACACTCGAAGAGCTTTCGATCCTTGGAATTAAACCTTATCCCCCTTTTCCTTGGATCGAACTTTGTTGTCCTGCTCTTCTCGAAACACTGTGTGATCCCTACGGGCTTAACGCTTTTCTATTAATGAAATCTTAAAATTTCACAGAAATATTCCTTTATCAAGGTGTCCTACTTCACATGCGAGTCTTCATCCATTATTTGCTCCCTTTGACCTGGCTCCTAGACGAGGTAGCGTGAGGGAGACCAGAAGGTGAAATTAGGGAAAGTGTTGTTATATCCCTCAGGGTAAAACTCACCCACGACGGGTCTCTTCCGTTGACTGTTGTGTTGCACTCTTAAGGTAGCTTATTACTCTTCCATGTGGCCCCTTGTCTCTTGCCTACTGGTTGACTTATCTCCATTCCAGAGCTCCTTTTATCCATCAGGACCCCTTATATCTCTCCATCAGGTTCCCTAATCTCTCTCACATATGGTCACTTATCTCCTTTCCACAGGCGCCTTATTCCTCATCCCACATAACGTACCCATCTGCACAAGGCCCCTTATCCCCTCTCCCACAGGGACCCCTTATTCTTCTCCCACAGGCCCCCTTATCTCCCTCCCATTTTTCCTGTCCCCACATTTTACTCTTCCCACATGGCTACTTATTCTCCTCCTTGATGGTATTTATTCCTTTCCCTCATTTATTTCTCTTCCCACCTGGCACCTTGTCTTTTTTTTACACCCCCTCCTCCTTACCCTATATTATCCCTTTATTGTTCTCTTCTATTATGCCCTCTCTCCCCTTGACATTAACCCCCCCCCCTCCAAACACAACCTTTCCATCTCGGTTATCTCTTCTTGGTGTTGTTGTTGTTGTCTATCGTACCCTCGGGCTCCTTCCACCAAGCAATCGGTCCCAGGATCGGCGACTTGGTCGACTAATGTAATGAACAGAGAGGATTGGATCTCCTCTTTGAGTTACGATTCCTTGTAAGTGGAACCTGGGAATTGGTCTGGCTCTTTGACTCTTTAATCAGTGACATACGACGTCCCCGCGGGAGCAGTCGCTTGGCATTGTGATAGTGCCTAGCTGAGAGTGCCTCGTTTGCTTGGTCTCGTCTCCTGGGATTAACTGGATGACTTTCCCGGTTTTGAATGGCTGGGAAATGCAGTCGTGCCGACGAGGTTGTATTAGAGGTTAACATTTTGGCGATTGGGAGTGGTGTTACGGAGACTGCGAAGGTTGCTGAAGACGGTGTGCCAGTTGTCTGAGAAGGTCATCAGTGGCTTGGCATCTCTTGTTTTAGAGGTTCTAGTTATCCAGCCTATCAGTTTCCTTGCATTTATGATAGGAACAATGATGTGATCCTTAAACCTGGGATCTCACGACATTATCACTTCTAAGTTCCAAAAATTATTTTTCTTCACTCCATTGAGTAGTTTGAACTTGTTTTGTATTTTTTGGTGTTTAAGTATGTCCATAGTAAACTAACATAAATTTGTTCTCAATTAGCATCATATTAAAAAACAAAAAGGCACAATAGACAAATAACCCGCACATAGAGAAAAGCTTATGACGATGTTAGAGGGGCCAGGAGCTAGTGTCCCGGTTGACGCCTTTTTTTATTCCGGCATTGCTTACAATGCCTTTCCCAGTTTGTGAGAGAGAGAGAGAGAGAGAGAGAGATGTGACCTAGATGTAGCAGCATATCCACACTGCTCACACTCTCAGTGAAAGGTTGCATCAGCCTCACTTTGTGTAATGTTATGCAGGTGGTGTTTCTTGGCGTGAGCTGCGGCGGCGGCTGCATAGCAAGGAAAGGAGAACTGGGGAAAAAGAATGATGTAGAGGAGGCGCAAGAGAAGGAAGAACAGGAAGAAAAATAGTAGCAGTGTTTGGAAAGGGCAAACAATAAAAAGCCCTAAGGTTCATATCGAGGCTGTCTCCATATTTGCCGAAGTATAAAAAGAAAATCTTGTAGCCAGCTGGCCCAGTGGCTAGCGCGTCGGTCTGGAGTTTTGAGACACTCTAATCGCGGGTTCTATCCCCACCCCTGGTATGGTTTGTTTGCAATCGTGTCATTACGATTTTGTGAGACCTGAACTCAGTTTAGTAATACTGTTTATACTGCTGTTAGTGACCAAAAAAAATATATGTCTGTCAGCTGATGCAGTGTTGATAGTTGTGTGCGTAAAGACGCTCACAACTATCAACACTATGTTAAATTTTACAACTTCATGTTTATCACATCCAGAGCAAGAATAAATTTGAAGGTTGCCAAGGATGTGTTGCATTTGTTGAAGAGCCGAGTAATGTTACGAAGGAAAGGATGATTGACAGCGAGTGAAACACCAGCTTATAGCAAGCTTGAGAGGGTACAAACACATGTAACACCAAACAAGCTTTTATTCTGGGCGACGTTTCGCTCACGATTGAGCTTTATTAGTGACTTGATAAAGCTTTAACCTGAACGAAACTTTGTCGTTGAAAGCTTTGCATGGCTTGCCTTTAAATTCGTCTGTGGGCTTGTCCCAGTCACCCAGGGTGGGAGTTTGTGTAGGGAGAATTAAGAACAAATTAGTCAAATTGTATTTGAAAGAACGAGGAACAAAGTTGAAATGACAATTATATTGAAAGAGGAGTAATGTTAAATAAGGTTTAAATGTTTTAATTCCAGAATTACATGTTTTAGAATAAGAGAGGGATGCGAGAGTGAGAAGTGGCCAGTGTTTGTGCCCGAATGTGAGTAAGAGGAGTGTAAGAGAGAGATTCTGGGGGGAAAGGCGGGCGGTGTTTAGTGAAAGTATAGTGGCTAATGAGCCAAGCAAGAGAACAATTGTTTTGGGTGACTTTACTTGGATCTGTTTCTCTTAGCTGTAATGATTACTACGAATGTCTTGACTCTCGACACTTCAATCCATTGCTTTGTGTTATCCTTTTATCATTTTGCCTCTCACAACATTGATCACACCTTCGTAGTACCTTCTTGTCTGGTTTAGTCTCTCTCTCTGTCTCTCTGTCTCTCTCTCTCTGTCTCTCTATCTCTGTCTCTGTCTCTCTCTGTCTCTGTCTCTCTCTGTCTGTCTCAGCTCTCTGTCTGTCTCAGTCTCTGTCTGTCTCAGTCTCTGTCTGTCTCAGTCTCTGTCTCTCTCTCTCTCTGTCTCTCTCTCTCTCTGTCTCTGTCTCTCTGTCTCTGTCTCTCTGTCTCTCTCTCTCTCTGTCTCTCTCTCTCTTCTCTCTCTCTCTCTCTCTCTCTCTCTCTCTCTCTCTCTCTCTGTCTCTCTCACACTCACACACACACACACACACATACGTACGTACGTTCGCTGGGTGTTCAAAACGTAGTGTTGTGAGTACTAGCGACTGGCGAGTTTACATAGTTGATTTCTTCAGTAATGTCTTGTCAGAAATATGTGGACCTTACACATCAAATTCTCCTCTGAACCGCAGCATCCCCACCCCATCCTTCAGAATACTGGCGCTGCCCTTCTCACCTCCAGGACTCGTGTCCGGCTAACCGGTTTGCCTGCATCCCTTCATATCTTAGAATGGTTTGCTTAAAAATCAGGCTAAGTGGTCAGCTGCGCCTACAAAGACGTCTACAACAACTGCTGAAACCATTACTTTTGTTTTTATTATATGACTTGTTTTACGAAGCAAGGTTATGTGTGAGGACTTGGCGTGAAGGAACTTCATCAGTGTGAAAGTTTTCGTTTCAAACTGGAGATGAGACGGAGGATGCTGTGAGTGTTGGAAGCCGCCATGAATCAAGGTCTCGTCTCTGGCATCATAATGTCTTGTGAAGATTCACTGCTTTTACATCAGCCAGGGAAGGAAAGACCAGAGGGAAAGAGAAAAAAGTGAGAGGAAAGATAGAAGTAGGAAAAGAAGAAGAGGAGATGGAAGAAGGTGTAAAAGACGAATGGGAAGAGTTTAAAATAGAACCTATAAAGGTAAAACAAAAATGAATTCGAAGGCATTTAGGAGGTAAAAACATGAATTAATTTCAACGTTGTTAAAAACTTGTAAAATAATTATATAACCGATGAGAAAATTCAGCTCAAATGTATTAAACAAAAAACTGAAGTGTAAACAGTGATTTTCAAGCGACTTAAAGATACCTTGGGTCTTCATGGAGGGTGTTGCTGGGGGTTTCCGGTGTATCAGGGCCTCATCATCCAGGCTGTTACTGCTGGCCGCACGCAGTCTAGTGTGCGTGCGGCCAGCAGGAACTGGTCAGTAACTGACTGTAGGAACCTATCCAATTCCCTCTTGAAGACAGCTAGGAATCTGTTGGTAATTCCCCTTATGTATGATGGGAGGCTATTGAATAGTCTTGGGTCCCTGACACTTGTTGTGCTTTCTGTTTACTCATGGCGCCCAAACTTTTCACAGGGGGTATGTTTCACCGTTTGCCGGGCCTTCTTCTTTCCTAGGGAGTGATTTCTGTGATCACATTTGAGACCAGTCCCTTTAGGATTTTCCAGGTGTAGGTTATGACGTATCTTTCTAACCTGCATTACAAGGAGTACAGATCAAAGGACTTCAAACGTTCCTAGTAATTAAGATGCTTGACTGATCTTATACATGCAGTGAAGGTTCTCCGTAAATTCCCCCGTTCTGCAGTTTCACCTGCTTTGAAAGGGACTTTTAGTGTACAGCAATATTCCGGGCTATAGAGAACACGTGTCTTAAGAGGATCATCATAGTCTTGGTATCCCCTGTCTGCCACATTTTATGTCTGCCACACGACGCACGTGAACACTAGAATGTGTTCACATTTTAATGTTTGTTTCAAGGCGGATATAAACACAGTAACACTGAGCTTCTATTAAAGTTGTGTGAACACGGGGAGAAGTGCTCTCACAGGTGCTTCACTAGGGAGGGGGGAGCGTGCTCCTTGACGGCTTACCAAGTGGATACCAGGTTGTGGTTACTGGTATCATCTTAGTGTATGAGACCAGTGCACACGCAGGGCTATGAGTCGTGTACTTGACTGGTATCGTTATTCCTTTTGCACCCAGGAGCGTAGGGTGTGGCGGGTGTGTGGGGTGGGGGTGGGGAATGTTTGGTTGGTGGGGGAGGGGACAGTTATGACTGTCGGTAACACAGTCACAGTTGCATGGAACCATGCTATGTTCACACACCAAATATGTCGCCACCACCACGTACACGCTCTCTCGACGACATTAAAGTGTCTAGGAGATTTGAACCTCGACACCTGCTACTTGAACCTCGACACCTGCTACTTGAACCTCGACACCTGCTACTTGAACCTCGACACCTGCTACTTGAACCTCGACACCTGCTACTTGAACCTCGACACCTGCTACTTGAACCTCGACACCTAGAACTACACCTGTACTTGAACTGAATGCTACTTGAACCTCGACACGTTGAACTCGTACTTGAACCTGCACCTGCTACTGTGGTGCTCTAACTCAGGTGTTTCCATAAAACGGATGAGCCATGTTATGACCCTGGGTCAGTAATAATTACTTCCCTACCTTAACCTCATGGCGAGTTTCATAAATTTGTTGTTGGCTGTCCTGACCTTCTACGATTTTCTCCGTCTGTTTGCCTAACTCCTCTTTTCTGTTTGCCTGTTGTATTTACTTAGTGTTTGTCGACTCAAAAAAAAAAATTGTCTTTTGTTATCGGACATTATCTTTGTGTCGTATTTGTAGGTCGGTGGAATGTTGTAATGTGTTGATGTTTTCTCTGCCAGTCCTTTATTCTTCGAGGTTTTCTGAACACTGGGGACCAGCATAATGCAGTAGCTATGTGTGTGTGTGTGGGGGGGGTACTTGTGCTGCTCAACTCATCCTAATTTATTATTTTTACAGTTATTAATGTTATCTCTCCAGCATATTTAAGGTCAATGGTTTATTTCCGGTATAAGTTAATTGTTGAAATTACTGGCAACACCCTGTAGACCAGACGAGTGAACTAGAACTGAACTCCCAGGTAAGGACCCACTCTGCTGCCTCCCAGAACCCCCTGCATTGACACGCAGTTCACATCCTAAATTTAGCCTTTCATCGTATTTTTGTTTTTCATGTGGTTGATAGGAGCGAGGATGAGTCAGTAACAGCAGTAGCAGCAGCAGAAGCAGCATCAGCAGCAGTAATAACAGCAGTAGTCAACGTAGACGACCTGTCTATTACTGGAGTTTACAGAGTAAACAATTCTAGCAGCGGTAATGAGGGAATGGTAGAGGGAGGTGCTGCTGAGTGATGGGGACTCCATCACCTGAAGGCCGCCACCTCCTTCCCTCACCCTAAACCTCTTCCTCACTCCATCACAGTGTTGGGATCCGAAGGCGCCGGCGAGTGTAATCCTCTGAAGGCAAATTCAATACAAGAACTTCAAGAGTAGATATGATAAGAGCCAAGATTCCAGACATCAGTGTTGATCAGTCAAGTAGGCGGGGCCAGGAGCCGAGTCTCGACCCCTGCAGACACAGCTCATTGTGTACATGTTGGTCGAATAGCACGTTCACTTTGACACGTTTTCAGTAACGGAATTTTTTCTACGAATTATCGCCGGAGGGTTAAGCTAAGACAACCCAAGAAAGCCAGGCAATGTGGCTTATTTTCGTCAAGTCCTTCGGTTGTTTCCCATAAATACTTAAGTACCTATTTCTCGAGGGACTTATTTACTGTAAAGTGAACCAGAGGCAGCAGGTGTAATATGAGTTGCCCACCACTGCATGATGAACCCACCAAACCCACCATTGCATGACATCGAACCCACCTACTAATGGTTGTTTCCCCTCCCCGACAACCCCTAGCAAGTGTCCTGTTTGATGGCTGATCAGCCAGACTGTTGGTAAAGCAGAGAGGGCTGGGCTTATGGGATATGGGAATACCCTCTCGGATCTCGACGCGACCGAAGTACATTGCTTCTTCCCACATTGATTAAAACTTAATATATAAGGAGGATCCTGGACGCAGGTGTCATCACAGTCACTGATAACCACTGATATTGTCCCATTTTCACAAAAGATGCAGTAAGCAATTAAAAAAAACAATAGACCAATAGCGCTAAATTCACATATCAAAATCTTTGAACGGGTCTTGAGAAGCAAGACTTCCAATCACATGGAATCACAACAGCTGCACAATCCATGGCAGCATGGATTTAGGACAGGTTATTCCTGACTTTCATAGTTGCTAGATAGTTACGATGCAGCTAAATGCTAATGTAGTGTTCGCTGAGTCTGCAACAGCGTTCGACATGTGCGACCATAGTGTAGTTGAGCACAAAATACATGCAAAAGGAATAACTGAAGAAGTGGGCAGATGGATATTTAACTTCTTAACAGAGTAGTAGTAGTACTCTCCCCACTTCTGTTTGTCATGTTTATGTCCATCATTGGTAAGGATATAAATCATAGCACCATAACATCCTTTGCTGATGGCATCAAAATCTAAGAGTGGCGTCAGCCGAAGACAGCGAAACTTCAGGCGGATATAAAGACTTCAGCTGGCGTCAGACAACAGTATGATGGAGGACAAGTTTCTGTTGTTCCGCTGTGGAAGAATGGAGGACATAATGACTGGAACAAAATACAGGACAAACTTATATCATTCAACAGAGCGAAAGTCAGCCAAGTGTTCATCGGTAGTAACTTCGATGTGCAAGTTTATGACCAATTCCTCCAGTATCTTGCAGGTGTAGATTATGCATCTTTTACGCCTTCGTTCTAAAGAGTACAGGTCTAGGGATTTCAGAAGATCTCACAGTCAAGGATCACATCAGTGTTGTCATTGCTGCTACAAGGAAAATGATAAACTGAATAACTAGAACCTTCAAGACAGGAGATGCTGAGCGACTGATGATACTCTTAATTAAATCACTTGTTCTCTTCAGGCTAGAATACTACTGTATGCTGACGGCGCCCTTCAAAGCAGGCGAGACTACTGAACTGAAAAACGTACAGATGATAACTTTCACTGCTCGTACACAGTCATCTGAGCTACTGGGAATGCTTGAAGTCATTGCAACAGTATTCTTGGAACGTACTAGGCGAGAGAGGTACACAAAAATTTACACCTGAAAAATCCAGGAGGTACTGCCTCTAACCTGAACAATAAAATCACTCTGTATGGCAACAAGAGACTTAGCAGACGGTGCAAAATACCTCCACTAAAGCGCAGGGCGCATCGAGTACACTGAGAGAGAACTCTAAGTGTCAGAGGTCCCCGACTTTTTAACGCCCTCTAGCTGCCTTCAAGAGGAGACCTGGTAAGTTCCTCGCATTTCTTGACCAACCATGTTTTGGCTCGTGCATTAGACTGCGTGCGACCAGCAGTAACATTCTAGTTGGTCGGGTCTTTGCTCCACCAGGGTAAGCATGATCTGGGACCGGGTCGCAGGGACACTGACCCCTGGAAACAACCTTCAGGGAAACTCAGACAGGGACTCCTGAGGCACACTGATGACCTCTTAATACCAGGTACAAGGTAATAGCGCACCACGCTTTCCTTCACCTCATCAACATAGTAACAAAGTTAAAATTTAAAGAGAATATGAAATTTTATGTTTAATTATAAAGTGAGGAAGCGCGCGCACAGGGAGCGCGCACACAGGGAGCGCGCACACAGGGAGCGCGCACACAAGGAGCGCGCACACAGGGAGCGCGCACACAGGGAGCGCGCACACAGGGAGCGCGCACACAGGAAGCGGGCACACAGGGAGCGCGCGCACAGGGAGCGGGCACACAGGAAGCGGGCACACAGGAAGCGGGCACACAGGAAGCGGGCACACAGGAAGCGGGCACACAGGTAGCGCGCACACAGGTAGTTACGCACACAAGGAGCACACATACAGGAAGCGCACACACAGGAAACACACACACACAGGAAGAGCTCGCACAGGAAGCACACAGGGAGCGCGCGCACACAGGGAGCGCACACACAGGGAGCGCACACGCAGAAGGCTGCGCAGACCACCTAACCGACATTAGTACAAATCCCATAGATTTCGAAAAAGAAATGGCCAACATGCCCACTCACTCAGCACCTGGACCAGATTCATGGAATGCTTTATTTATAAAGCAGTGCAAAGTACCATTAGCAAGAGCCCTTAGTATTCTGTGGAGAAAGAGCTTAGATCTAGGTGAAATTCCAGAGGCCTTAAAGAGTGCAGACATAGCTCCTTTGCATAAGGGAGGTAGTAGAGCACTAGCTAAAAATTACAGACCAGTAGCCCTCACTTCTCACATCATAAAAATCTTTGAAAGAGTGATGAGACGGCAGATTACAAAGTTCATGGACCAGCACAACCAACATAACCCGAACCAGCATGGCTTTAGAGCGGGTCGATCATGCCTGTCACAGCTGCTGAACCATTATGACAGAATTACGGAGGCATTGGAGGACGACCAAAACGCAGATGTGATTTACACAGATTTTGCAAAGGCGTTTGACAAATGCGATCATGGAGTGATAGCGCACAAAATGAGGGCCATAGGCATTACGGGGAAGGTAGGCAGATGGATTTTGAGTTCCTAACACAAAGAACACAAAAAGTAGTAGTGAACAGGGAAAGATCCAGCATCAGCGAGGTCAAAGCTCAGTGCCCCAAGGCACTGTCCTGGCACCTCTGCTGTTTCTCATCCTCATAGCAGACATAGATAAAAACACCCAGCACACTTTGTATCATCATTTGCAGATGACACTAAAATAAGCATGAAAGTCACTACGGTAGAGGACACTGAAAAATTACAGGAGGACATAAGCAGGGTCTTCCAATGGGCAGTGGAGAACAACATGACGTTCAATGGTGATAAGTTTCAGCTGCTTAGGTATGGAAAAATGAAGAACTCAAAAGGAACACTATATACAAAACGCAAGAGGTCACCACATAGAACGAAAGGAACACGTAAAGGACTTGGGAATAATTATGTCTGCTGATCTGTCGTTTAAAGACCATAACAAGACAAAGATCACAACAGCCAGGAAGATGACGGGGTGGGTATTGAGAACTTTCAAAACAAGGAAATAATGCCGATGGTGACACTATTCAAATCGCTAGTGCTCCCTCACTTAGAATACTGCTCAGTGCTGACGGCCCCGTTCAGGGCAGGAGAAATAGCAGAGCTGGAACAAATCCAGAGATCGTTTACGGCTCACATTGAGCCATTGAAACATCTAAATTATTGGGAACGCCTTCAAGTCTTGAACATGTACTCATTGGAGCGGAGGAGAGAGAGATACATGATAATATATACATGGAAAGTACTTGAGGGCCTGGTCCCAAATCTGCACACTGCCATAACAACATACTGGAGTGAGAGATATGGGAGAAAGTGTAAAATAAACCCAGTGAGGAGCAGGGGTGCGGTGGGGACAATACGGGAGCACTGTATTAACATCCGGGGTCCCAGACTATTCAACATCTTACCAGAAGATATCCGAAACACGGCTGGAACCAGTGTAGAAGCCTTCAAGAGGAAACTGGACAAATATCTTCACCAGGTGCCAGATCAACCAGGCTGTGATGGATATGTGGGGCAGCGGGCCTCCAGCAGCAACATCCTGGTTGACCAGGCAAGCACCAGACGAGCCTGGTCCATGGCCGGGCTCAGAGAGTAGATACTCTCGAAACTCTTCAAAGGTATATCAAAGGTAAGAGAGCGAAAACACACAGGGAGCGAACACACACAGGGAGCACACACGTAGCACATAAGGCATTAACTTCACATGTGGAGTTTCTCTACTCCCGGCCGTGGGCCAGACTTGTCTGATGCTTGCCTGGTCAACCAGGCTGTTGCTGCTGTCAACCCGCTCCACCACATATCCATCATAGCCTGGTTGATCCGTCACTTACCTGGAGAATGTTCCCAGGGTCAACGCCCTTGCGGCCCGTTCCCAGATCAAGCCTCCTGGTGGATGGCTTTATTAATCAGGCTGTTGGTGCTAGTCGCATGATATCCAATGTTCGCACCACAGCCCGGTTGGTCAGGGACTGACTTAATAAACTTGTCCAGTTCTTTAATAAAGACCTGTCGGAGGTATTTGTCGAGTGTCTTCTTGAAGACTTCTTCGCTTGTTCCAGCAGTGTTTCTGATATCTTAATATGTAAGATGTTATATATTCTGGAGTCACGGATGTTGATATAGTGTTCTATGTTGCCGTTCACTGTTCTGCACGTCTTCCCATATCTCTCACTCCGGTATGTTACGGCAGTGAGCAGAATTGGGTCTAGGCTCTCAAGTACTTTCTACTCCAGGCTAAGGGACTGATTACCTCAAACTCCTCCTCATCTTCCACCATTCATCTTTGTACTGGACTGAGGAAGTCACTTGGCGAAACGTTTCCACAATAAAGGTTCACAGATGTTATAAAAGTGTCTAATTCTTTAACGTGTCGGTTTTGAAACATTTCCATCATTATCACGTGGATGTTGAACTTAAACTGGAGCAAAACTCCCCATCTAGTTACTACTTCAGTGCTTAGTTTCAGTCCCATCTCCTGTTTTTTCAGCTTTCCTATTTTGTTTCTGTAGTTCAAGTTCGTTCCATACCTGTGACATACCTGTTGCCTATTACGTGGGTTCTACCGTCGCAGTCCAGCCTGAGGCCAGACTTCCCTGTCGACAGCCTTGTTAACCAGGCTGTTTGTGTTTGTGGCTCACGTAGCCATCACAACCCAGCTGATCAGACACTTGTCGCAAGCTACATCCTTGTATTGACTCAGGTTGCTGACATTGTCTTGAGGTGAGCCAATCTAGACACATCCACCTTAAATCACCACCACCATCCACCCCTTTTGTTAGGGAGCGCCTCTACCTCCCTTTCCAGTGGACTTCTAGCTTCTCCCTTTGTTAGGGGAAACTACCACCCATCGTCATGGGGGAATTCCACCACCACCACCTTGTTTAGTAATAAGGCAGACTGTTACCTCACAGCCTTTTAACCCCCTCAGCTACTCCCACACACATCACAGCTAATTTGCAGCAGCTGTTGTGTTGAATATGATGGGGAGGGTAAAGTCCGAACATGGTGAAGGGATAATTTATATAACGTGGAGCCTATAATTATATTATACGATGCAGGTGAGGCCAGGGGAATACCTGCTCACGAGTAGTAGTAGTAGTAGTGGTGGTGGTAGTATGAGGTGGTGATGCTGGGGTGGCGTTATAGGCAAGCCTCATCTTCTGGGCAGGATGAAAACTAGTAAATTAAGGGAGAACACGAAAGTTTTTGCAGTGGTCGAAAAGTGGGCGCTCACGCTTGGGGAATTTTGCCTGGAATTGTAAAGTGATTTGTAGTATGTTATGGTCTAGTATGTTATGGGCTGGAACGGTCGGAATAACGAAGTCTAAATAGCTAAAAAAGAGAAAAGAAGCGAA